>JAJSOF020000001.1:15365730-15453230 GCA_025594305.2 Periplaneta americana | reverse complement strand
CTATAAGGTAAAGTAGTAACTTAATTTATGAGCTAATTTAATTCAATGAATTATAATTAATTTAATATTTGAGATAGCTAGTAAAATGATGAAAATTAATTTAATATAAGCTTACTAGGACTATGTTACAGGGAGAATATATATATTTCTAGTTCTATAATGAGAATATTAATGTAATTGTTATATGGTCAAATTGACGAGTATTGCAGATAAATTTTAAGCACACATTATGAACACGTTATAGTCTCTGAGCTATGAGTGACCTTACATTAGTTAGCAAGGAATCGCAATATTAATTTTGTAAATCATAAACAATAGGCCTAGTGTAAATAATGTTTGATCAATCTAAGTCTCCATTCTTTATGATAGTGAAAATAGTGTATTTTAGTGTAGGTTTACATAGTGTAAAAGGCTGTCAGACATTGACTACTTTTCAACGCCAATTATCAGGAAGACTGCTTTTCGTCTATAAAATACACGTATGACCCTTTTTCAAAAAGGCTAATATTATCTTTGTAGAATAGTTATTTTTAATATATTAATTTTCTTTCATTATATTAATCAATCCATCGATGCAAGTTGTCTTATTTAATACTAAATTGTTTAACTCCTAGAATTACATATAATTAAACACACATACATTTTGCTTTACTATTATCATTATTATTATTATTATTATTATTGTTGTTGTTGTTCTTGTTCTTGTTGTTGTTCTTGTTCTTGTTCTTGCTGCTGCTGCTGTTATTATTATTATTTTTTCCATTTTTTTCTGTATTGATGTTCTTTATATTTTCTATGTAGTATTTTTATACTGTCTGCGTGGAAGAGAAGGCCTTATAGCCTTAACTATGTTAGTGCCAGTAAAAATAAATCAATTAAATAAATGAAAAAAATAATTTAAATTGTAGGAAAGGTCATCTTAGTATCAATCTTCATCACTAGGATGCATTTTCAACAGTCTGCGAGGACTAGTTTTGAATCATGGCTAGAATGTCAACTGCAGCACAAACAAGATGCAAGTGTTCTCTGATAGTATCTGTGCCACGCGCCAAATAATGTCACGCCAGTATAGTCTATGAACAGCTAATCCTATCTCCGTACGTCCTGGGACAGAATGTGGTCTCTAGATATCACAAACTGGAATATGTTCATATGCTAATTTAAACACGAATAATATTAATTCTTATATTTTTGTTTCAGCACGCATTCCTGTTTTCGGGACGCCAGCATAAGGTATCACATCTTTAAAATAAGATACGGCTATTAGTGACAGCGGACAGTAAGTGTTAAAAATTATTTCGTATTTAATTTAGCTCCAGATTTCATATGTTTATTTATTGTATAAAAAGCCTGCTGATAATTTTCTGTATTTTTGCACGGTATCATAGCCTATCGGTCTTACTAATAAAAACTCTACATACAGACGTTTAACTGTCTTATACTTATACAATGAGTAGCTCGTTTATAAGTCGTGTGTAAATTCCTTACTAATAATCACTACATACGTCTGTATAACAGTATAACTGTTACACAGCTACGTCATAGTTTCGTCATTACTTCATTACGAAAGGTAATAGAATATCTGAGGTTCTCTACTGGATCCGGTAGAGCGCTCTAGTGTGTCATGTTAAGTATCTATAGTACAACTGGCTCTAATCGATTACCACACTACATTTTGGTCAAAGAGTACAAGCTACAGGAATATTATTCTAATTATTTTGTGCTCTTTGGTTTGTTCTTCTGTGGTTACAAGGCAACCATCATCGTAAAATGACAGTCGATACGAACAGCTGTTAGAGGGGCGGCCATTTTTTCTCTATATACAACGCTGAAACAAGGAGTTTCGTGTATATAACTACTGCAAAGCAATTCCCATTGTATAGTTACAGACTGTTTATACTTCCATCGCTTATGCATGGTTTATTAGTAATGTTTTCTGTCCCAAATCTGCATAAGTCTCGTATAAAAACTATACACGGGTTAATAGTAAGACTGCATATGTAGAAGATTCGAAACGTTTCAAGCTACATGTTGGTTCTATTGTTATGGAAAGCAAGAAAAAGGAGCCTCTTTTGGAACCGTTAACATAAAACATAGTCATTGTGCTAAATTTTAGATTTTTGCACACTATAATAGAATAGGACCATACAATATTTCGCAGCTACGAACAGCTGCATTATAAGGGGAGGCAGTGGAAGGGAAATGATCCGTTATCCTAAAATTCAGATTTTTACACAGTGTGATGAATGTTGGATCATACAAAGTTTCAGAACAATGAAAAGGTATATTATAAGGAAAGCTGTGGAATAGGAAGCTGTCTGTTGGATCCTTTAACATGAAACTTACAAGAAAGACTCACCAAATGGTAATGGATATTCACAACGATTGTTCCCCCATTCGTTCTATTTGGCATAAGAAACCTCCACATATATTTATACATCCGGAAAAGCCTAGTTTTCGAGATATGATTTTTTTTTCTTCAAAATCTTCAATCCAGAGTTACAGCAGCTAATGCAAACAGTGCTATGTGCTAGACATATCAGGCAATAAATCTTATCTAGCTGCATAACGTACAGTTAAAATATCCTTAAATAATATGTTATGAAAATGACAGATACATAATATTAATGAAATTGACTATAAATAGTCTATGAAGAAACGATAAGGAAATGTCGTATGCTACAAAATGATGCTCAGAAGTTTCGGACAAACTGGAAATTGGAATAAAAAGGTATTTTTCAGAAATATTTGTTTCCTATTAGTGTAAGACCTAGATAGACTCTAAATTTAAATATTCTAATGTTTTATTTTCAGAAGGAAAATATTTTAAAAGTTTTATAGGCATTGAATCTAGGTGGTCTTGACTGAGTAATAGGTACTCTTTTGTTTCCCTAAAGTTTTCAGTACTTACTCATAGAGAGAGCAGCTGTTAATTTATGTTTTTCAAATTTCTATTGTTGAAGAAATATTTTGAGGGCGCTATAGGATCAAGGAACTTTTACTCTGTACTATATTCTTTCTGCCATTTATTTTCAGTAGTTTTGGTTAATAACAATTAGCAATCTTACAGTTCAAATGAATATTTTGACTTAGAAATGTCACAGTTATTTCGAAACTAGAAAATGACAGGCATTAACTCATCTGTAAATCCGTGACAAAATGTGTGTAACATCCGTGACATGGAAGAAACAGCCACAAAATATTTACCGATTATGTTTTTGTCAACTACTTGGATGTCATGAGATTTGCATTGCTTTCACACGCACTCTATGAGAATGAATCTCTTTTCGCTTCAGCCAGAAACCTGAGTTTTATACTTTTTGTTAATAAGGTGTGAAGTGATGCAGAGATGTAGTACTGTAACGATTAAATCATAACGTGATGGAGAGATGCAGTGCTGTAATGATGACATGATAACGTGATGCAGAGATGTAGTTATGAAATGATGACATGATAAGGTGATGGAGAGATGTAGTGCTGTAATGATGATATTATAACGTGATGGAGAGATGTAGTGCTGTAATGATGACATTATAACGTCATGGAGAGATGCAGTGCTGTAATGATGACATCATAACGTGATGGAGAGATGTAGTGTTGTAACAATGACATCATAACGTGATGGAGAGACGTAGTACTGTAACAATGATATCATAACGTGATAGAAAGATGTAGTGCTGCAATGATGACATGATAACGTGATGGAGAGATGTACTGTAACGGTGATATGACGTGATGGAGAGATGTAGTGCTGTAACGATAACATCGTAACGTGGTGGAAAGAATTAGTGCAGTAATGATGACATCATAATGTAATGCGGAGATGCAGTGTTGTAACGATGACAGTATAACGTGATGGAGAGATATGCTGTAACGATGACATCATAACATGATGGAGAGATGTAGTGCTGTAACGATGACATCATAACGTGATGGAGAGATGTAGTGCTGTAACAATGACATCATAACATGATGGAGAGATGTAGTGCTGTAACAATGACATCATAACATGATAGAGAGATGTAGTGCTGTAACAATGACATCATAACATGATGGAGAGATGTAGTGCTGTAACAATGACATCATAACATGATAGAGAGATGTAGTGCTGTAACAATGACATCATAACATGATGGAGAGATGTAGTGCTGTAACAATGACATCATAACATGATGGAGAGATGTAGTGCTGTAACAATGACATCATAACATGATGGAGAGATGTAGTGCTGTAACAATGACATCATGACGTGATAGAGAGATGTAGTGCTGTAACAATGACATCATAACATGATGGAGAGATGTAGTGCTGTAACAATGACATCATAACGTGATAGAGAGATGTAGTGCTGTAATGATGACATTATAACGTGATGGAGAGATGCAGTGCTGTAATGATGACATCATAACGTGATGGAGAGATGTAGTGCTGTAACAATGACATCATAACATGATGGAGAGATGTAATGCTGTAACGATGACATCATAACGTGATGGAGAGATTTAGTGCTGTAATGATGACATTATAACGTGATGGAGAGCTGTAGTGCTGCAACGATGAATTTATAACATGATGAAGAGATGTAGTGCTGTAATAATGACATGATAACGTGATGGAGAGATGTAGTGCTGTAATGATGCCATTATAACGTGATGGAGAGCTGTAGTGCTGTAACGATAACATCGTAACGTGGTGGAAAGAATTAGTGCAGTAATGATGACATCATAATGTAATGCGGAGATGCAGTGTTGTAACGATGACATTATAACGTGATGGAGAGATATGCTGTAACGATGACATGATAACGTGATGCAGAGATGTAGTTATGAAATGATGACATGATAAGGTGATGGAGAGGTGTAGTGATGAAGCGATGACATCATAACATGATGGAGAGATGTAGTGCTGTAACAATGATATCATAACGTGATAGAAAGATGTAGTGCTGCAATGATGACATGATAACATGATGGAGAGATGTAGTGCTGTAACAATGACATCATAACATGATAGAGAGATGTAGTGCTGTAACAATGACATCATAACATGATGGAGAGATGTAGTGCTGTAACAATGACATCATAACATGATGGAGAGATGTAGTGCTGTAACAATGACATCATAACATGATGGAGAGATGTAGTGCTGTAACAATGACATCATGACGTGATGGAGAGATGTAGTGCTGTAACAATGACATCATAACGTGATGGAGAGACGTAGTACTGTAACAATGATATCATAACGTGATAGAAAGATGTAGTGCTGTAATGATGACATGATAACGTGATGGAGAAATGCAGTGCTGTAATGATGACATCATAACGTGATGGAGAGATGTAGTGCTGTAACAATGACATCATAACATGATGGAGAGATGTAATGCTGTAACGATGACATCATAACGTGATGGAGAGATTTAGTGCTGTAATGATGACATTATAACGTGATGGAGAGCTGTAGTGCTGCAACGATGACTTTATAACATGATGAAGAGATGTAGTGCTGTAATAATGACATGATAACGTGATGGAGAGATGTAGTGCTGTAATGATGCCATTATAACGTGATGGAGAGCTGTAGTGCTGTAACGATAACATCGTAACGTGGTGGAAAGAATTAGTGCAGTAATGATGACATCATAATGTAATGCGGAGATGCAGTGTTGTAACGATGACATTATAACGTGATGGAGAGATATGCTGTAACGATGACATCATAACATGATGGAGAGATGTAGTGCTGTAACGATGACATCATAACGTGATGGAGAGATGTAGTGCTGTAACGATGACATCATAACGTGATGGAGAGATGTAGTGCTGTAACAATGGCATTATAACGTGATGGAGAGATGTAGTGCTGTAACAATGACATTATAACGTGATGGAGAGATTTAGTGCTGTAATGATGACATTATAACGTGATGGAGAGATGTTGTGCTGTAACGATGACATGATAACGTGATGGAGAGATGTAGTGCTGTAACGATGACATGATAACGTGATGGAGAGATGTAGTGCTGTAACGATGACATCATAACGGATGGAGAGATGTAGTGCTGTAACGATGACATGATAACGTGATGGAGAGATGTAGTGCTGTAACGATGACATGATAACGTGATGGAGAGATGTAGTGCTGTAACGATGACATGATAACGTGATGGAGAGATGTAGTGCTGTAACGGTGACATCATAACGTGATGGAGAGATGTAGTGCTGTAACGATGACATGATAACGTGATGGAGAGATGTTGTGCTGTAACGATGACATGATAACGTGATGGAGAGATGTTGTGCTGTAACGATGACATGATAACGTGATGGAGAGATGTTGTGCTGTAACGATGACATGATAACGTGATGGAGAAATGTGCTGTAACGATGATATGACGTGATGGAGAGATGTAGTGCTGTAACAATGACATCATGACGTGATGGAGAGATGTCCTGTAACGATGATATGACGTGATGGAGAGATGTAGTGCTGTAACAATGACATCATAACGTGATGGAGAGATGTAGTGATGCAACGATGACATCATAACGTGATGGAGAGATGTAGTGCTGTAACGATGACATCATAACGTGATGGAGAGATGTAGTGCTGTAACGATGACATCATAACGTGATGGAGAGATGTAGTGCTGTAACGATGACATCATAACGTGATGGAGAGATGTAGTGATGCAACGGGCTCAATCTTGTAACATCCGTCAAGTAATCTTTTCTTTATTTTCTGCAAAAATAATACGTTTTATTCAACAATTTTTTTCTGTAAAATGATACTGATCTTCTTAATTGATTCTAATAACAAAGGTTGAAAAAAACCATTTCATTTTAAATATATAGAGTTTGAAAATAGTAAAAATTTAACATCCGTGACAAATGGAATGGTTGTGCTAAAGGTTTTTGTATATAATTTAGCTTACAGTTCTCCGATGGTGGCACAGAAAGATGTACAATATGTCTAAACTTGAGAGTCACAGCTCGAGCTATATTAGCCCCTTCTTGGAAAAATAAGAAGTCACAGGCTACAAAACTGCATCACGAAAATCAAGAATTACAAGAGCACATCGTTAGTAATTATCACTTTGTGTAATTCGAAAACGGTGCAGTGGACAGTGACGTCACTTAGCAACTACTTCCTCAGTCCTCGAAGCATGCTGTCTTGGTACTTGTCTGCACGAGACAATTAAGGAAGAGCCTCGACGTGCCGCACTTGACGTTTTAGAGCGCTGAAGGAAACTGTTCTCAAATGTTTAAAATATGAGCGGGTCCTCACCCCAGCCAGCACCTCACACGTTCTTAGTTCCTGTAGAGATATTTACTGCGCTAGCAACTTTTAGCGCAGTCCCTGGGGACAAATTTAGACAAAGTGTGGGTCCGCGTTAAAGAAGTCGTTTTTAAGTGGCGAAGGGTGTTGGAAGGGTCATTTCCTTCTTGTTCTTGCCCTGAGACATTTACCACTTCTCCAGACGTTTCACGGCCTCATGTGAGTCGGCGTGTTGACGGAGAAGGGACCTCGGGACCGCGCTATCGCCCGGCTCTCATTCTGTCTGCATGTGGGCCCAATGTTCGTCACAAATAAGTTATAACATGAACCGTCTTTGTTGAAATGTCTTGGAATTTCAGTATATTAAATTGAGACTGGGTGTAAATTAAGTTCAGGGACTAAGCTTATATTCAGACCTCCAATCCATAAAATTCCTATTCGTCTATTTCATTCTGTCCAAGGGCAGGTAATTCACTGCAAACCCAGCATTCTCCAGTCTTTCCTATTTTCTGCCTTCCTCTTTGTCTTCGTATATATATATATATATATATATATATTTATTTGATATATTTATTTCTACAACTCATATTTGGTAATGGGTCGCCACCACATCGCTGTATTCGTGCTCCCCATTACCTTCTAATTACAATAACACCTACAAACTTTCATTGACGTGTACAGTCATCTTATTTTACCTTTGTTACCTCTATTACTATAATACATACTCTCGATTTGCTTTCTAACCTCTGACCTTAAAATTTTCTCTTCTTTGTAATGAACACCTCACCACTTTTATTGTTTACTTATATTGAAGTACTTCCTATCGTCTAAAATTTCCCTAATTTTGAACTAACTTTTATTAACACTATTTAATCATACTCATTCACTTACATCTCTAATTTACAATCAGTTCTACCCCTCCTCACTTCTATCATCACTCTTATCCCCTATTTCTCCATTAGACACTGAATCACATGTTTATTTTGTTTAATTGTTCCCTTTAACACCGATAAATTTTCCGTTTGGTACTACTGGGTGTTCATTTCAAAGTGTGTCATGACGTCACTGTTGTTGGGTCACCGATTTGAAGTGAGTTTCAGTTTATATGTTAGAGAAGTTGCCTATTATTTAAGGCGTTCTTCAATCTGAACTTGAGAACGTGTACGGTATAACTTGAACGTCGTAGTAACAGATGGCGGTCTGTACGGTCTGTGTGCTACCATAACCTCTTTCGAACTGTGTTTTGCGCCGGCAAGTCGTACGCAGGGTATTTGTTATCATCGGTTGCGTACGGTAACATTCCACAACACAAATCAAATGCTCCGTGTCCATGTTGACCGTCGAAGTTAATGTCAACAAATACGTAAGTAATCGTCTTAACCCTCTCCCCATATCCCGACAGTACGTATTTCCAAACAGTTCACATTCCTGCCACTACCGGCGTTACCGTACGTATCGGCACGTACTCTTCAGTATGAACGCCGTACTTGCTAGCCAACTTCTCTGCCTCTTAGATTATACACCTGAGCTGCGGAAGTGTAGGAAGATTGAATTCTCTAGGCTCATTAGCTAGCCACATGACGGCATACAGCGAGCCAAGACACATTTTGAATTGAACACCCAGTATTTTGTAAGTCAACTCACCCTTCATTTGTAAATTCACATTCAAATACTTGCTGTCTTCCTATCATTTCACTTTCTCTGATTGTACGCTAACTTAGTCGACACTCCAATATTACTAACATTTCACTACCAATTACTATTAACAAACACTTCTAATTTTCTCTAGTCACTTCCTTTATCAACTCTTGTTTCTCTGGACACTGATTCACTTATTCGTTCATACATTCTCCCTCCGACTATTTTGATAGTTACTCTTACTCCTTGAACACTCACTTAATTGTCTTCGTATATGATCCATATATCTTAATGTCGTCTGTCATCTGATATCTTCTTCTGCCCCGAACTCTTCTTCCGTTCACCATTCCTTCCAGTGCATCTTTCAGTAAGCTGTTCCTTATTAGCCAGTGACAGAACCAATTCCTTTTCCTCTTCCTGATAGTTTCAGCATCATTCTTTCTTCATCCACTCTTTCCAACACAGCTTCCTTTCTTACTCTGTCTATCCATTTCACACGCTCCATTCTTCTCCATAACCACATTTCAAATGTTTCTATTCGCTTCGCTTCAATTCGTCGTAATGCCCATGTTTCTACACCATACAGTGCTACATTCCACACAAAGCACTTCACTAGTCTCTTTGTTATTTCTTTCTCCAGAGGTCCGCAGGAGATATTCCTTTTTCTATTAAAAGCTTCCTTTGCCATTGCTATTCTCCTTTTGACTTCCTGGCGGCAGCTTTCGTATATTTAGAACATCATAATTACAGAAGGCCTTCATTATAATTTCAAAATCACGTTTAGACATCGCCATCACAATATAATATCACCTCGACCTGGTTGGCGAGTTGGTATAGCGCTGGCCTTCTATGCCCAAGGTTGCGGGTTCGATCCCGGGCTAGGTCGATGGCATTTAAGTGTTCTTAAATGCGGCAGGCTCATGTCAGTAGATTTACTGGCATGTACCAGAACTCCTGCGTTTCATCACTACATCTCTCCATCACGTTATGATATCGTTACAGCACTACATCTCTCCATGACGTTATGAAGTCATCGTTACAGCACTATATCTCTCCATCACGTTATGAAGTCATCGTTACAGCACATCTCTCCATGACTTTAGTTTACGACATCATCGTTTCATCACTACATCTTTCCATCACGTTATGATGTCACGTTACAGCACTACATCTTTCCATCACGTTATATCATCATCGTTACAGCAATATATATCTCCATCACGTTATGAAGTCATCGTTACAGCACATCTCTCCATGACGTTAGTCTACGATATCATCGTTTCATCACTACGTCTCTCCATCACGTTATGATGTCATCGTTACAGCACATCTCTCCATGACGTTAGTCTACGATATCATCGTTTCATCACTACATCTTTCCATCACGTTATGATGTCATCGTTACAGCACTACATCTTTCCATCACGTTATATCATCATCTTTACAGCACTATATCGCTCCATCACGTTATGATGTCATCGTTACAGCACATCTCTCCATGACGTTAGTCTACGATATCATCGTTTCATCACTACATCTTTCCATCACGTTATGATGTCATCGTTACAGCACATCTCTCCATGATGTTAGTCTACGATATCATCGTTTCATCACTACATCTTTCCATCACGTTATGATGTCATCGTTACAGCACTACATCTTTCCATCACGTTATGATGTCATCGTTACAGCACTACATCTTTCCATCACGTTATATCATCATCGTTACAGCACTATATCGCTCCATCACGTTATGATGTCATCGTTACAGCACTACATCTTTCCATCACGTTATGATGTCATCGTTACAGCACTACATCTTTCCATCACGTTATATTATCATCGTTACAGCACTATATCGCTCCATCACGTTATGAAGTCATCGTTACAGCACATCTCTCCATGACGTTAGTTTACGACATCATCGTTTCATCACTACATCTTTCCATCACGTTATGATGTCACGTTATGATGTCATCGTTACAGCACATCTCTCCATGACGTTAGTCTACGATATCATCGTTTCATCACTACATCTTTCCATCACGTTATGATGTCATCGTTACAGCACTACATCTTTCCATCACGTTATGAGTCATCGTTACAGCACTACATCTTTCCATCACGTTATATCATCATCGTTACAGCACTATATCGCTCCATCACGTTATGATGTCATCGTTACAGCACTACATCTTTCCATCACGTTATGATGTCATCGTTACAGCACTACATCTTTCCATCACGTTATATCATCATCGTTACAGCTATATATCGCTCCATCACGTTATGAAGTCATCGTTACAGCACATCTCTCCATGACGTTAGTCTACGATATCATCGTTTTATCACTACATCTTTCCATCACGTTGTGATGTCATCGTTACAGCACTTAGGATTCACTCTGTGTATAGAAGTTGTTTAACTGTATTTTTTCATTGACTGTCGAGTTCCATTACCACGTCAACTACTCACAAGGGAAATGGTAATGAACTCATGTCGAAACCTCCCGCCAAACTCTACACATCGTCAGTTCTGCACAGTATATAGACAAATAGCCTACAAAAACAAATAGCTGGGCCATACTAACTTTAAATATTCCCCAGCGTTGAGTAGATTGTACTCACTTAGGTATCATCATTTGTTGAGCAAAAAAGTTTATCTCTCATGCCACGTGACAGAGTGGTCGTTCATGAAGATGGCAACTCAACTAACAGCACTATGTTCTTGCTATTTTTTTTTTTCCAGTGTAACATTAAAATAGTTTTGACGTCCTTAAAATTAATAAGGGCACCTATTTTTATACTGTTTTGTGTATCTGCTGTAGAGATAGACAAGTAATCAAATTCGAGAGAAGGTTTTGATATGAGAACATCAACGGCCCCCTTATGAGTACAAATTACAGTCAAAATTTTGTTGTATTATTTATTGATCCATACACATACACTTCAACTGAACATTCAAACATTTGCTCCCACTAACAGATGTGCAGGTCCGTTCTGTGGCGGTATTTACGTAGGCTAATGAATCTATTCGTTTCATTACTGTAAAATATTTAGTCATGAGGAATCTCGTTTGTTCAGGATTAGTGTAAATTGCGATGTCAAACAGAACAGGCTAGTCGCGGGACAATGTGGTGGTAATTTAGCAGTCCACAGTTAGACTCGAATATAAGTAGGCCTAGGATGTCTTTACATGGGTTTCATGGTTTTCTTTTATCTGCCTTCTAGCTTGGGTCAAATTATAGACATGAAGATACATGTAGTCATTAATATTCCAATACAGAATACTTCTTCTCCAAATTATCTCTCAGGCGTTTCAATTTCTTGTCTTTTTTTTTTTTTTAACAGTCTGGGCAAGAGTCTAATCCGTTGTTAAGCAAGTGACGTCAGATGTTTAAACTTCAGTAACGTGTTATTCATTTGACGCTTGAACATAAGAGGCCTAAGCGTTTCACGTAAAACACTTTTAAATCGTTAAGTACTGTTTTATTTCTGTATGGGTTTGAAACTGGGACTCTCACTTTGAGATAGGCTAAGGGTGTTTGAGAATAAAGTGCTTAGACAAATATTAGGGGCTAAGAGGGATGAAGTTACAGGAGAATGGAGAAAGTTACACAACGCAGAACTGGACGCATTGTATTCTTCTCCTGACATAATGAGGAACATATATTATTACGATGTACTGAAGTACAAATTATATTTCCGTGCAGAAATTCTGCGTCATCATATGATGAAGGATGAGTGTAACGAAGAAAAATTCTCTCCGGCACCGGGATTTGAACCCGGGTTTTCAGCTCTACTTGTTGACGCTCTATCCACTAAGCCGCACGGGATTTCCATCCCGATGTCGGATCGAATCCTCTCAGTTTAAGTTCCACTAGAGGTCACTAGAGGAAACCCAAGAGGTGGAACTTAAACTGAGAGGATTCTATCCGACATCGGGATGGGAATCCAGTGTGGCTTGGTGGATAGAGCGTCAGCACGTAGAGCTGAAAACTCCGGTGCCGGAGAGAATTTTTCTCCGTTCCACTCATCCTTCATAATGAGGAACATTAAATCCAGACGTTTGAGATGAGCAGGACATGTAGCACGTATGGGCGAATCCAGGAATGCATATAGAGTGTTAATTAGAAGACGTGAAGGGAAAAGACATTTGGGGAGGCCAAGGAGTAGATGAGAGGATAATATTAAAGTGAATTTGAGGGAGATGGGATATGGTTTTTATATTTTTTTTAACGGCGCCCGCAACTGCCGAGGTTATATCAGCGTTGCCGGTGTGCCGGAATTTTGTCCCGCAGGAGTTCTTTTATGTTCCAGGATAACAGAGAGGGTTTGGAATTGAACGGGTTACATCAGCTGCTTGTCTATGCGGATGACGTGAATATGTTAGGAGAAAATCCACAAACTATTAGGGAAAACACGGAAATTTTACTTGAAGCAAGTAAAGAAATAGGTTTGGAAGTAAATCCCGAAAAGACACAGTATAGGCCTATGATTATGTCTCGTGAAGAGAATAATGTACGAAATGGAAATATAAAAATTGGAAATTTATCCTTTGAAGAGGTGGAAAAATTCAAATACCTGGGAGCAACAGTAACAAATATAAATGATAATCGGGAGGAAATTAAGCACAGAATAAATATGGGGAATGCGTGTTATTATTCGGTTGAGAAGCTTTTATCATCCAGTCTGCTGTCAAAAAATCTGAAAGTTAGAATTTATAAAACAGTTATATTACCTTCTTTATGGTTGTGAAACTTGGACTCTCACTTTGAGAGAGGAATATACATAGTGTTTGAGAATAAGGTGTTTAGAAAAATATTTGGGGCTAAGAGGAATGAAGTTACAGGAGAATGGAGAAAGTTACACAACACAGAACTGCACGCATTGTATTCTTCACCTGACATAATTAGGAACATTAAATCCAGACGTTTGAGATGGGCAGGGCATGTAGCACGTATGGGCGAATCCAGAAATTCATATAGAGTGTTAGTTGGGACGCCGGAGGGAAAAACACCTTTGGGAGGCCGAAACGTAGATGGGAAGATAATATAAAAATGGATTTGAGAGAGGTGGGATATGATGGTAGAGACTGGATTAATCTTGCTCAGGATAGAGACCGATGGCGGGCTTATGTGAGGGCGGCAATGAACCTCCGGGTTCCTTAAAAGCCAGTAAGTAAATAAAATCTACTGACATGAGCCTGTCGCATTTAAGCACACTTAAATGCCATCGACCTGGGCCGGGATTAAACCCGCAACCTCGAGCACAGAAGGCCAGCTCTATACCGATTACGCTACACAGGCCGACAGGTGGGATATGATGGTAGGGACTGGATTAATCTTGCTCAGGATAAGAACCGATGGAGGGCTTATGTGAGGGCGGCAATGAAAAACTAATCGCAAGATTTGTGATAAAGTTCTCAAGCGATTAATACATGAGCGGAGGACAGTGAATGTTTTTATAACAAGTTTCAACTAACACGACAGGCCTCCTCCTGCAGAGCGAACATCGGCGGATATCGAACTTCACCACACTCGTCAAATTTGAACCGAACATAGCGTCTGTAATACACGACACTAATCCCTAATACTCGAAGAGCGCAGAATCGTTTTTCTCAAGAATGTTCGAACAGTGCATCAGAGCTGATCTCTAATTTCCCGGCCACGTTGTAAGCATGAAATATAACAAACTTAAGACAATAACTTAGAGAATGAACACGCTTACTTATCACTAAGGAACTGATTCCTATGTAATTAAATATTTTTCTTGCGTGTGATGAAACACAATTAACAAAGTTAAAATTCCGAATGTCAAGTTTCAAGTTTAAAACCCGAATTTTATTTCACATAAAAACACATATTTTCAGGAAATCTATTATAAACACATAAATCTTGGAGTTTTTTTACTTAAATAATTTTTTACAATAACTTTTTAATATTTTAAAACTAAATCAATTATATCACTCAGAAATATGTTATTTTTTTAAGAATTCTTGGTTGCTTCGTGTTTCTATGGGCTATGTGGTGTATCCGTGATCCATTTTTGTAATAGTATCGCCTCAAGTTCTGAGAATTGATAGGTAGCATATCAGTGTTATTATATGAGAATAAATTAACATGGACAAGAAAGAGAGATTTTGCAACACATAATTAGGAATGTTTATTGTTGCTGAAGATGATTTCATTCCGCGCTTTGTTTGTGAAACACAAGGGATAAGAGCTCGGGTATAAACATTATTTAATTTAAAAAAATCTCTCGCCTCTCGCTCATGCCTATGAAGTGAGGCAATACATCTTGTGATTCCCCGTTATCGGGCCATAAGCATAAGCTGCGTAGTGTAGACGTGGTTGCGTCGCTATAGGAAGCTTTCCTCCGGCATTGTCAGTCAGTAGCTAGAAATATTTTTTTTACGATAAGACGTGTGTATATTAGCCTCTTAAGATGCCTAAAATCAAATCGAGTTTAAGATCGCGTCTGCAGCAATATGTAGATGAATTTAAAAACATTTTTACTGCCGACGGAAAAGTGTTATTTTGCCAACCATGTGGTGAATCAGTAAGTGCAGATCAGAGCTCTCAGGTAACCCAATATTTGTCTGGAAACAAGACATTGCCGCTGCTTCACGTGTGCATTCACGGCAAAACAGCGGATATAAAAAAAAGTGTAAAGGTGCTCAAGTATTGGAGGGTGTGCCTGTATGTGAAATTGACGGTGTATGTGTTTGTGACATTCCTCACTTTAAATATGTACGTCTGACGTCCTGTGATGTGGAAAGATCGTTTTCACAGTATAAGTCGTTGTTCAGAGATAATGGGCATGCATTTGTGATGGAGAATTTGGAGATGACCTTTGTTGTTCACTGCAATTCTCGGACAACTACTAGCAACGGATACTCAAGTATGATTGGTGAGTACCTAGTAACATTTTTTCAAGCTAAGTAAGGTATTTTTGTCATATTTAAAAAAAAATTTTTTTATTTTAGCAAATATTTTCGTACTTTTTAGCACATAAAAAATAAATATATTTAAATTTTTTAGCACATAAAAATCCGCTCCCTACTTATCACATACAGGCCTATTTGAATTAACCGAAACTGACATAATATTCACTCAGTTTCTAATAGCATAATTGAGGGGTTTGCCGGAAGAAAGGCGGATAGACCTCTACGCCCTTCTTCGGGAAAACGGTTTAAAATGTATTGAATAATTCGCTAATTATAACCTAACCTAGTAGCGAAATTTTGTTTTGATTGTACAGTACATACCTGCAGAACAGGGCTGCGTGCGTGCGTGCGTGCGTGCGCGATATAGTCGGTCAGTCTACAAGTAGAGCTACCGGGTGTTCATTTCAAAGTGTGTCATGACGTCACTGTTGTTGGGTCACCGATTTGAAGCGAGTTTCAGCTTATATGTCAGAGACGTTGCCTATTATTTAAGGCGTTCTTCAATCTGAACTTGAGAACGTGTACGGTATAACTTGAACGTCGTAGCAACAGATGGCGGTCTGTACGGTCTGTGTGCTACCATAACCTCTTTCGAACTACATTTTGCGCGGGCAAGTCGTACGCAGGGTATTTGTTATCATCGGTTGCGTACGGTAACATTCCACGACACAAATCAAATGCTCCGTGTCCATGTTGACCGTCGAAGTTAATGTCAACAAATACGTAAGCAATCGTCTTAACCCTCTCCCCATATCCCGACAGTACGTACTTCCAAACAGTTCACAATCCTGCCACTACCGGCGTTACCGTACGTACTCTTCAGAATGAACGCCGTACTTGCTAGGCAACTTCTCTGCCTCATTGGTTATACACCTCTGCGGAAGTGTAGGAAGATTGAATTCTCTAGGCTCATCGGCTAGCCACATGACGGCATACAGCAAGCCATGACACACTTTGAACTGAACAACCAGTAGTGCTGAGCGTTACCACATACTGTACTGTGTGTGTTTTCTCTTGGTAGAGACTAAGCAAATATATATAGTTCAATTTAGTCAGTCCAGTTGTTTCGTTTGACTGCTTTTTATGTTCGTTATAGTCCTTGCTTTAAGAGTAAACAAACTTATGAAACTCGTAGATTAAGACGGAAATATTTTATGTTCTATAAAGAGATTTGTTACAATATTCAGATTTTTGGGCTTATTGTTATCAGGATTATACAAAGAATACATTTTATTTATTTATGTTCACATAAAATGGAGATTTTCTTTTTCTGTTATATTCAGAGATCTTGCTTTGCGTATTTAATGTCTACTCAGTATATCTGAAATAATGTAAATTACTTTAGAAGTAGATAATAAATGTCATAAAATGTATCTTTGTTTCAATTCTGTGTGAAATTTAAATCTGAAATATACATTAAATCCCTTAAGCATATCATTATATGGATAAAGGGCGTATAGACCGAAGTTTTATATGGTACAAATATAAGGAAACTTAATAATATAAATTGCTTAAATGCTACAAAACATTTATACTCGCTAAGATTTTTAATTTAATGTATAATTTTGTTCACTATCTGTATAAAATTTTGTGCGAGATCGTGCGTATTTGCTTGCTTTCCGCACAAAACCAATACGCGGTAAGTGTGAAATACCACATTCAGTATTCCCAACGTAACACACACAAAATTTCCCTATTCTTACCGCTTAAGCGTCATATTCATTTTACTGCTTTAGGCTTTTAACATATTACTTTTAAAGACGTTCAATATAGTAATAATTATAAATTGGAAACTTACCACTGCAATTTCACCTAAATTGCACTGTTAATTATTGTTTTTAAATATTCGCAAAAATTAAGTAAACTCTACAACACCACAAAAGTTACTGCATTTGTAATGCAAGTAACATTAAGGAAGCCGTGAAAAAATCAACAAGATTCCAGACTCATCGTAGACTGGGGGGAAAAAAAGACAGACGTATATCACGGCCTGCTGCAGTATAGTAAACACAGAAAACATTTTATAGGAACAATGTTGAAGATAGATATATTTGTTTTCCAAAGTTGCCGTCATTGAACAGAAACCAGGAAGGAGATTTCATTGCAACTAATTAGAAATTCCTCTTTCAGGTATGTAATAAACGATCTTCGCACAAAATAATGTACGATACACGAGCGGTATGTTTGTTTTCATGTTCTCGGAAATTAAGAAAGCTGAACTACGTTTCGCTTTTTCAATCTTTTCCTCGAACATGAAAACGTCAACATACCAGTGGCGTAGCGTCAATGTAAGCTAAAATGCTTAGCTTCCCCAGTTAATAATAATTTCATAATAAACCTGCAGTTTATGGAGAAAATTATTTATTAATTTTAATAGAATTTATATTTACGCGCTAAATATTGTGATGCGGCAGCTCAGGATTATTTGTGATGCAGCAGCAAACAAGAAGCCTGCACACACCAGCTTCCAAGCAGATCGGTTTCTTCTGTGTAATCCACCCCGCAGATTTTCCATTCCTTTTAAACTACCCTAGTCGCAAGGCTCGCAAGAAGCTAGCTTTAACATTTAAAATAAGTAGTTTCCGAGTTATCCCTATTCGTCAGTTGTGTTCAGTTGAAGTGTTAGTGTGCATTGTGGCTGATATAATAAATAATGAGTGAAATAACAGTTCCTGACACTAATTTACTTGAATTTTTTAGGACAATTGTATTATCAAGACTGACTTACGAACAAAAGTGTGATTTAAAAAAGAAATGACCGACTCCCTTGCTGTCAATGAAGGACACAACCAAAAGACAGACGCATACTTACGTAATGATACTAATATTGTGATTTCTCTAAGTATGACAGGGAGTGAGCTAATGTTATATATGTGTCTATTTGTTAGAGATATGTGTAAACCGTGAAATCGTATTTTATTACGTCTCATTTGAGGTCATGCCTTATTGGTGTTACTTACGATGTTCCAACCAATCTTCGACTGCTGACTTGAAATTGACTACTATTTATTTTAAGACTGTAGCCTATTTTTGTAATACATTTTCTCATATTGCATGAAAGACAACTTGAGTTAGCTTCCCCTGCTCAAAATTTCATGCTACGCCACTGCAACATACCGCTCTTGTAACGCATATTACTTTTATTCAGGTGCGTTTTAAAATCTTAGATTGCCTGTTTCTCAATTCACCATATTGACGTATACGCCCTTTTTCCGGCAAACCCCTCAATTATTGTTTTATTTTCTTGCATTTTTACAGGGAAAGTCCAGAAGAAAGGATTTCGAAGTTAAATCTAGGCTTAAACATTGCTGATAAGAAAATAAATCTTTCCTATTTGTTCCATGTATTATTTCCAACGGTTGACATCAGACGCCTGTTTGTCTGTTATTTACATGAGACTTGGAATATTGCAACACCGAGTCTGTGGGCTCCAGCGGTACCGGCGCGCTCCTCAAGTAATTCCCGTTTAATGACGACGTGATACAATGGCCACCGCGCGATTGTGCTTCATTTGATTTGTGCGCCTTTCTTCCTGGAATCGAATCATCGATATTATTACACTTCACCGCAGTGTGACGTCATGTGAAACAGAATAACGAGCTCCGACACATCTCCATTGTTAGCCATCACAACGCACCGGTAATAAAAAGCCATCCGATCCAGTTCAGGCTGCCTCTTTTCGTCAACAGTTACGAACAGGTGCTTCTCAAGCGAGGGGGCTGCTGGGGGGGTTGCTGTTCGTTATCCGCCACCTCCTCGCGTTTCTTTATCTACACCTCTTCCCCCTCTTAACTTTCTCTTCATTTTTCCCCTCCCCCTTCACCCATATTCAGATACTTCCTTACTCTTCTCTCCATTTTTTAACGTTACTTCCTAGTTCATCTCTCTCTTTTTTACCTTCTTGTACCCTCTCTTCTTTAGTTCCCCCACTTCTCTCTCTCGTAAGGGCTATTCCATCTCAAATCGACCAAAATATAGAGAAAATTGACCTTGCAATTTTTAAATACAATGAAACTTTTTCTGTCCGTAGGCAACTGTGATACAATGCTCTGTGCAAAGTTAGAGGCATCAGAACTTTGGCTGCGAAACCAGGTGGCCCGGGTTCGAATCCCGGTGGTGGCAAGTTACCTGGTTGAGGTTTTTCCCGGGGTTTTCCCTCAATCCAATACGAGCAAATGCTGGGTAACCTTCGGTGCTGGACCCTGGACTCATTTCACCGGCATTATCACCTTCATATCATTCAGACGCTAAATAACCTAGATGTTGATACAGCGTCGTAAAATAACCCAATAAGAAAGTCAGAACTTCATAGTGTTTAAATTAATAATATTTAAATTTATCGTATTTTCATAAAATTAGCAACTTTAAACTGTTGTGGCTCCGAAACCCTTTCACCCAATGATCAAAATCACGGTTTATTTTGATGCTGAGAAGTTAAAGTTTATATTGACATGTAAACAGTTTTTCTTACTTTTTATGGAAATGGAGAAATTTAGATTTTTCTTCATTAAGACTCCTTTGGCCACGAAAAATATTTTTAAAATATGTGGTTAGATTCCGCATTGAAAGTACAAATAAACACATATTTTTTACTGGTGCACCGTTGATAAGAAAGTATTGAAAATATCAACTAGGCCTGACTAACCTTTCTCTACACCCTTTGCCCCTCTTAACTTTCTCTTCATTTTTCCCCTCCCCCTTAACCCATATTCCGATACTTCTTTACTTTTCTCTCCATTTTTTTAACATTACTTCCTAGTTCATATCTCTTTTTTACCTTCTTCAACCCTCTCTTCTTTACTTCCCCCACTTCTCTCTCTCGTACGGGCTATTCCATCTCAAATCGACCGAAATATAGACAAAAATTGACCTTGCAATTTTTAAATACAATGAAACTTTTTCTGCCCATAGACAACTGTGATATAATGCTTTGTGCAAAGTTAGAGGCATCAGAACTTCATAGTGTTTAAATTAATAATATTTAAATTTATCGTATTTTAATAAAATTAGCAACTTTAAACTGTTGTGACTCCGAAACCCTTTCACCCAGTGATCAAAATCATGGTTTATTTTGATGCTGAGAAGTTAAAGTTTATATTGACGTATAAACAGTTTTTCTTACTTTTTATGGAAATGGAGAAATTTAGATTTTTCTTCATTAAGGTCCACACCTGTCGAGTAACGGTCAGCGCGTCTGGCCGCGAAACCAGGTGGCCCGGGTTCGATTCCGGTCGGGGCAAGTTACCTGGTTGAGGTTTTTTCCGGGGTTTTCCCTCAACCCAAAATGAGCAAATGCTGGGTAACTTTCGGTGCTGGACCCCGGACTCATTTCACCGGCATTATCACCTTCATCTCATTCAGACGCTAAATAACCAAAGATGTTGATAAAGCGTCGTAAAATAACCTACTACTACTCTTCATTAAGACGCCTTTGGCCACGAAAAATATTTTTAAAATATATGGTTAGATTCCGCATTGAAAGTACAAATAAACACATATTTTTACTGGTGCACCGTTGATAAGAAAGTATTGAAAATATCAAATAAAGAAAATAAATAGTACGCGCGTGAACTAACCAGCTGACTGTGAGACGGGAGATACCCGAGGGAAGCAAGGCCAATAGACATAAACACGTGATGTGTCGTCTAGCAGTCATGGCTGTGCTAGCTTTATCACAGGTTTTCATAAACACAGGAGTAAAATGACGCCCAACGTTCGCTTATCTTCAGCTCTCGGCCAGTGCGTGCGGTACTGCGCCCTTCAAGTCTAGGCGTGTGAAAATAATCTATTTAATACTCTCGAAACTTATTGCCGAGCCACTAAGCAAATAATGCCGAATCCCTCTTAATAATGCAAGGTTTTTTTCTCAATATTTTTTACATTTTTACAAATGGCCAAAAAGCCTAAAAACAAAGTAAAATCAGATTATCTGTCTCTCTGTATGCAATAAAAATAAAGATTACTTCTTAACATAACCTACCAAATGTCAGCTTCAAAATAATCTCTCGTTCAATGTTCTGCAGTAAACGGTTCCAGAGTTCTGAGCGTTGAAAGAGGCTTGTTTTTATAAATTACGCTAAATTTGTCGCTCAATAATACGAATTCGATAGTATATTTTTGAAAATGCACTCCCCTCAGCACCTTGTATAAGTAGGGAAAAAATTAGAGTATAAAAAAATGCGACATTTTTTACTGATCGATTTCATATGGAATAGCCCGTACTTACTTCCTGTTCTTTGTATTTTACTTCTTCTACTCTATCCCGTTTTATATCATTCATTTTTTCTTTCATCTATCTCCTTGTCCCACTCCTCTTCATTACCTTCACTTTTCTTATCCGCATCTTTTCGTTCTTAATCACTCCTTTCTGCTATACCTCCTCCCTTCTCCCCGTTTTTATCTCCTCACCTCACTCTTTCTTCAGTTCCTTCTCCCATTTGCCTCCTTCCCTCCCTCACTCTTTTATATTCCGTCTCTCGTCTTTATCTAATTCTCCTCTTCCTTTCTCTGTTTTTACCTCCTCTCTATTCTTCACCTCATTCCTCCTCCTCTCTTCACTTATCCTTCCGGTTTTTAACTCCTCTCTTCTGTTTGTTTTCTTTACATTCTCAATTTTCCCTCTCCTTTTAACCGCCTTCGTCCTCTTTATTTCTGTTACCTCATTTTCTCTCCGTTCTTTACCGCCACTTCCCTTCCTCTTATATCATTTTCCTCCTCCTCACTCTTCTCTCCGTTCAATATCTCCTACTCCTTTCTTTTTGTTTTTTTACCTCCTCACTTTTCCTCTTCTTATTCACCTCCTCTTCCTTTATCTTTGTTTCATTTACCTCCTTACTTTTCTATATATTATTTTTATTTAATGTACAGAAGTACATATGATATTTCCATGCAGATATTCTGCGTCATCATATGATGAAAGAGTAATGGAACGGAGAAAAATTCTCTCCGGCACCGGGATTTGAACCCGGGGTTTCAGGTATACGTGCTGATCTTTAGCCACTAAGCCACACCGGATACCCATCTCGGTGTCAGACAGAATCGTCTCAGTTTAAGTTCCAACTCTTGGGTTCCCTCTAGTGGCCGCCTTCTGCACTACGTCATAGATGTCTATGAACGTAGGACTGAAGTCCACACACACGTGTTGAGGTGCACTCGTTATGAGTGACTAGTTGGCCTTACTTTTCCCTTCGTTCTTTACAACTTCCCTTGTAAATACCTGTGGAGTAATGGTTAGCGCGTCTGGCCGCGAAACCAGGTGGCCCGGGTTCGAATCCCAGTCGGGGAAAGTTACCTGGTTGAAATTTTTCCGGGATTTTTTCTCAACCCAATTTGAGCAAATGCTGGGTAACTTTCGGTGCTGGACCCTAGACTCATTTCACCGGCATTATCACCTTCATCTCATCCAGACGCTAAATAACATAAGATGTTGATGCAGCGTCGTAAAATAACCTACTCCTCCTCCTCTTCCATTTTCCTTCCCCTTATTCTTTGATTCCTCCTCCTCCCTCTTCCTTCCGTTCATTACCTCCGTCTCCTTTCTCTTTGTTTTTTTACCTCATCACTTTCCCCTTCTTATTCACATCCTCCTCTCACATCTTTGTTTTATTTACCCCCTAACTTTTCCCTCCGCTCTTTGTCTCCTCTACGCTCCTCTTTGTTTGCTTTATCTCTTCATTTTTGCCCCCGTTCTTTACATTCTCCTCCTTTTCCTTTGATTTCTTTACCACTATCACTTTTTCTTTCGTTCATTACCTCCTCCTCCGCCCTCTTTTTCCTTTTGTCTTGTTCACCCCTCCCTCTTCCTTCTCACCTTCACTTCCGTCTTCGTTCTTTTTGATTTCTTTACCACCATCACTTTTCCTTCAGTTCTTTACCTAGTCCTTCCTTCCCTCTCCCTTCTTTGTCTCTGCCTCACTTTTCCCTCTCTTATTCATCTGCTGTCCCGCGCCGTGGCGTCGTGGTCTAAGGCATCCTGCCTAGGACTCGCGTTACGGAATGCACCAGCGCTGGTTCGAGTCCTCATGGGGGAAGAAATTTTCTCATGAAATTTCCACCAGTGTATGGGACCTGCGCCCACCCAGCATCGTGATGCACTTGGGAAGCTACGATAAGTAGCGAAATGTGGTTGCGAAGCCAGCTATAATGGCTGGGGGATCATCGTGCTAACCACACGATACCTCCATTCTGGTTGGATGATCGTCCACCTCTGCTTCGGCATGTGGACGTGAGGTCAGCAACCGGCTGGTCGGTCTGGGCCCTTCACGGGGTGTAGTGCTACGGATTGTTGTTATTATTATTATTATTATTATTATTATTATTATTATTATTATTATTATTATTATTCACCTATTCTTCGTCGTCCTCGGTAGCGTAGTTGGTATAGCGCTGGCCTTCTATGCAGGTTGCAGGTTCGATCCCGGCCCAGGTTGATGGCATTTAAGTGTGTTTAAATGCGACAGGCTCATGTCAGTAGATTTACTGGCATGTAAAAGAACTCCTGCAGGACAAAATTCCGGCACATCCGGCGACGCTGATATAACCTCTGCAGTTGCGAGCGTCGTTAAATAAAACATAACATTTTTTTTATGGCATTTAGTCTAAGTGTGTTTAAATGCGATAGGCTCATGTCAGTAGATTTACTGGCATGTAAAAGAACTCCTTCGGGACAAAATTCCTGCACACTGGCCACGCTGATATAACCTCTGCAGTTGCGAGCGTCGTTAAATAAACCAAAATTTAAATTTCACCCACTCCTCTCTTATCTTTATTTTATTTACCTCCTCACTTTACCCCGTCTTCTTTACCTCCTCATCCTCCTCCCGTCTCTCTTTTCTTTCTCCTCCCACCATCACTCTCTTCCTTACCTCCTCCTTTCCTGTTCTTTATCTCATCCTTGCCTTCGCCTCCTCCTCTTCTTTCTAGTGCTTCTCTATCTAATTTTATAAATTTGTTTTGTGACTAGTTTATTTTCTGTTCAGTGCAGTATCTCCTCGAGGAGCTAACTCCTTACCCGTCATACTCGGTGCACACAACGCCGTAAGTTCTCGGCTGAAGGTAATCGCTGGGCCCCTGCTATTGAACGTAATTCAATAACCTGTCCAAGTCCGCTGGGCACCATAAACACTGCGCTCAAGCCAGGCAGGGACTCACTTTCGACGCCATTCCACCTGCCTTTGTCCATGTATGTTTGTCCGTCTGTATGGGAGGACAGTCCTAAAATCTAACGAGATGGTTTCCATGACAACGGGACGAAAGCTCACTGGTTCAGCAAAAAGCAAAGCAACAAGATGAGCTCGTGCTCAGGTGACTCTTATTCGCCAGTTCCGACCGAGTCGTTATGGTAAAGCGGAAGGGAAGGGGGCGCTCTTGCTTCTGCGTCACGGAGGGGGGAACCAACCGACCGACAGGGAATCGCTCTAAATTGGCCACCGGCAGGTTCCATACTCCAGCCTCAACGCAGGAATGGCTTACGTCACTCTTGTTTATGTATCGGCTGCAACTCGCGTCAGGTGGGTTATGAAGATCGTCCTTGCCCTCGAATTTAGTTGCGCTTCAATTTGGAGATGCAGTGTTCCTCACTTCGTACCTTGCAGGATCACAACAGTTTAACAGCAAAGTAAGCACGTTATTGCATGAACGTTGACGTCTGAAGTCTCAGGTTCGAGCATCATCACTGACAGATGGCTTTGGCGATAGACGAGCAAGTTGCTGCTTGGAGCTGCGACTGAGGAAGCTACGTATGGGCTATTCCATCTCAAATCGACCGAAATATAGAGAAAATTGACCTTACAATTTCTAAATACAGTGAAACTTTTTTGTACCTAGAGAACTGTGATACAATGCTTTGTGCAAAGTTTGAGGCATCAGAACTTCATAGTGTTTAAACTAAAACTATTTAAATGTATCGTATTTTCATAAAATTAGCAACTTTAAACTATTGTACCTCCGAAACCCTTTCACCCAATGATCAAAATCATGGTTTATTTTGATGCTGAGAAATTAAAGTTTATATTGACATACCTATAAACAGATTTTCTTACTTTTTATGGAAATGGAGAAATTTAGATTTTTCCTCATTAAGACGCCTTTGCTTAGAAAGAAATATTTAAAATATATATATAGTTATGCAAATCAAGCTTTCAGGTATAACTCCCTGTGAAGTTGATTTGAATAATTTCGAGGAAAAATTGTTCCGGGGCCGGGTATCGAACCCGGGACCTTTGGTTTAACGTACCAACGCTCCCCCAACTGAGCTACCCGGGAACTCTACCAGACACCGGTTCCCGGGTAGCTCAGTTGGGGGAGCGTTGGTACGTTAAACCAAAGGTCTCGGGTTCGATATCCGGCCCCGGAACAATTTTTCCCTCGAAATTATTCAAATCAACTTCACAGGAGTTATACCTGAAAGCTTGATTTGCATAATACACGTCACTGTTCGTTAACAGAAAACCACAATTTAAGTCACACAGAGTTAGTTTGCACTCAATGTTGGTTGCTTGACGGTTGTCAGCCCACTTTGAGATCTCTGGATATAGAGGGAAAAATTGGATCGGTGTCTGTGTAGAGTTCCCGGATAGCTCAGTTGGGGGAGCGTTGGTACGTTAAACCAAAGGTCTCGGGTTCGATACCCGGCCCCGGAACAATTTTTCCCTCGAAATTATTCAATATATAGTTAGATTCCGCATTGAAAGTACAAATAAACACATATTTTTTTACTGATGACAAGTTAAGAAAGTATTGAAAATATCAAATAAAGAAAATAAATAGTACGCGCGTGAGCTAACCAGCTGACTGTGAGGCGGGAGCTAGCCTAGGCAAGCAAGGCCAGGAGACATAAACACGTGATGTGTCGTCTAGCAGTGCATGGCTGTGCTAGCTTTATCACAAGTTTTCATAAACACAGGAGTAAAATGACGCCCAACGCTCGTTTATCTTCAGCTCTCGGCCAGTGCGTGCGGTACTGCGCCGTTCAAGTCCAGGCGTGTGAAAATAATCTATTTAATACCCTAGAAAGTTATTGCCATACCACTAAGCGAACAATGCCGAAACCCTCTTAATAATGCAAGGTTTCTTCTCAATATATTTTTTTACATTTTTATAAAGCCTAAAAATAAGTAAAATCAGATTCTCTGTCTCTCTGTGTATAATAAAAATAAGAATTTACTTCTTAACATAACCTACTAAATGTCAGCTTCAAAATGAGCTCCCGTTCAATGTTCTGCAGTAAATGGCTCCAGAGTTCTGAGCGCTGAAAGAGGCTTGTTTTTATACAATACGCTAAATTTGTCGCTCAACAATACGGAAACCGTTTGACTTTCGATAGTATATTTTTGAAAATGCACTCTCCTCAGCACCTTGTATAAATAGGGAAAAAATTAGAATATGAAAAATGCGAGCTTTTTTACTGATCGATTTCATATGGAATAGCCCGTATGTTTCTTGGGCTGGCGCTCAGGCAATCCTTCCCCTTGAGTATGTCAATAGATTTCATATTCTTTACCAGTGGCGGCTCGTGGTTTTAAAATTTTATGAAGGCTCTGTGATCCGTCTCAGGGATATGTGGAATAACTTAGCGCATATGAGGACGGAGTCTATCTGTGTCGAAGTGTATTGCGGGCAGCATCAACCCGAGTCCGCTAAGGGTAAGATGCTCATGGTAGAAGCAACCCCTGGCCATGAGCTTGAAACGGTGGAACCAAAAAGGTGTACTAGTATGGCCGACAAATTACCCATAGTTCATCTCCTTTTCCGGTGTATTTATCAGCTGTTTTGTTCATATTATTACGATAACAAATTATTCCGTGTTGTTGTGAATATTTCAAAAGTGTGGTCAAGTTCAGCAGGTGTTATTTTTTTATAAATAAGCTAATATTCTGCTCGACTCAACTGTAGAATATGTCCGTTGATATGTCCCCTATGCTTTAACATATGAAGGAGTGCCAACATCCTTCTTGATAAAAGAAACCATGTGGAAATGAAGTGATCAGTCCATGTCACAACCGTAACACTTTTAATAAATATACAGTGATATGAGCCGTTCAGAGCAAAATTGGTGTAAGTCAAAATTGGGTAATGAGGTTTAAAGTAAAAATTCTGTAAAATACAGCGCAAAGTAGCAATTAATACGTCTTTCTTGCTATCCACTGACTACTAATAGTTTAAATAAATTGAATATCATATAGAGTGTTAGTTGGGAGACCGGAGGAAAAAGACCTTTAGGGAGGCCGAGACGTAGATGGGAGGATAATATTAAAATGGATTTGAGGGAGGTGGGGTATGATGATAGAGACTGGATTAATCTTGCACAGGATAGGGACCGCTGGCGGGCTTATGTGAGGGCGGCAATGAACCTTCGGGTTCCTTAAAAGCCATTTGTAAGTAAGTAAGAATATTAATTGCTACTTTGCGCTGTATTTTACAGAATGTTTACTTCAACCCTCATTACCCATTTTTGACTTACACCACTTTTGCTCTAAATGGCTCATATGTACAATAGTGGCAAAAAAACCGGACCGACCCTTGTAGCTGATTTCACAGCCTTGTTCACTCCAGAGCACGATAGACTGGTAACTAAGACTTTCGTGGTTCGAATCCTGCCTGGGAAGGAAACTTTTTTTGCAAATCAAGCTTTCAGGAATAACTCCCTGTAAAGTTAATTATTCGAAACTTTTTTGTTCCTTATTCAAATTTATTTCTAATACTTTTCGATTGCTGGTAAAATTCATGTTCTGGGAATAATAAGTTAATTAAGTAGTAAAATATCGTTTGAAATAGTCTATCTCAAAGAATAACTCATTGAAATTTATGATATTGCTTACAGTTCACTCTAATAATTTTGCAGATTTTAAATTTACATGAATGTAATAATTAATAATAATTTATTTATTTAATCTGGCAGAGCTAAGGCCAGTAGGCCTTCTCTTCCGCCCAGCCAGACTCTAATTCTAATTGAATACAATTGTTTACATAGTTATTACATTAATATCTAGACCATAAAACAACATGAAAGTAAATAATGAAAGTAATGTTAGTGTGACAATAATAAACATTGGTAAGAAATAGTTATTATAATAATAATAATAATAATAATAATAATAATAATAATAATAATAATAATAATAATGAGATAATTTAGATATTTATCTGTGATATATATAACCATTAAACATTGAGAAACCTGAAACAGCTATTATTGTTAACAAGAATTGTTAGAAAAATATTTCGTTAGCCTATTCTTAAATTGGTTTGATGTCTGACAGTCCCTGACATTACTCGGTAGGGAATTCCAAAGCCGAGGAACAGCCACAGTAAAAGAAGATGAATATGAGGATGTTCGGTGGGAGGGAATGGATAATATTGAGGAGTGTTGTGATCGTGTGTCTAGGTTATGATGGGTGGATAAATTTTGAAAACGAGACGCAAGATAGACAGGAGTGGAGAAATGCAATATGTGAAAGAGAAGGGAAAGACAGTGGATTTTCCTACGATCTTCTAGACGGAGCCAGGACAACATTTCGAGGGATGGTGTTACGTGATCAGCCCGGCGAATATTGCAGACGAAACGGACGCACATATTATGAACACGTTGTAGTCTCTGCGCCGAAGTAACGCTTAGGTCAGTAAGCAGAATATCACAGTAATCGGAGTGGGTCATCACGAGTGCTTGCACTAACATTTTTTTCATGGAAAAGGGTAGAAAATTCTTCAATCGCCTAAACGTATGTGTAGCTTTTATAATAAACGCTTTGTAAAGAGTTCTACATTGTTATTTCTTATGGTCATTTATCAGTAAGTATGTATCTTGCTACTATTAATAACGAACGATAGGCCTATGTCTACGATACTATTGAAACATAATTTTTCATAGAACTAACGAAGTCTTTGGACGTGGAAAACTGATGATTGAAAATTGTGTACAATCTAGTTGCAGCTCTTTTGTCTTAGCAAGCGATACACATGTGGCAACGTGAACTCAGTGTGTGATGCCATTTAGCTCTAATTACAAGTGAGTCGTTTTGAAGCCGTTCTTTGAAGCACATAAAACGAAAAGGGGGATGCAGGGCGTATATATTGAACTTCCAGCAAAGCAATTATATCAATAAACCGTGAGTAAATGAACCTGAGCACACGGCCAGACTGATGCCGACAAAAATTATACATGAAAAATGTAGAAGTTTCACTCGCTAATTTACGTTCGTTTTATAAATGTTGCAATTTAATTAAGCTACAATTAATGTGAAGTATGAGGGAGTAACGGTAACTCATACCCCGTAGAAGTGAGATATGTTCGCGCCAATGTAGAAGACATTTAAATTGAGAAAAATTAAAAATATTAATCGGAAAGTACAAAATCAGGGACTGGATATCTGACGTAGGCTACACAGCACGAAAATTTAAGCCAACATGAAAAACACAAAAATTCGATTGTCTTCCGTAAATGGGGTCGTCATTTTTTGGCAAATGGAGTTTTGTTCCCCATGTGAATACTTACTTACTTACAAAAGACTTTTAAGGAACCCGGAGGTTCATTGCCGCCCTCACATAAACCCGCCATCGGTCCCTATCCTGTGAAAGATTAATCCACTATCATCATATCCCACCTCCCTCAAATCCATTTTAATATTATCCTCCCATCTACGTATCGGCCTCCCCAAAGGTCTTTTTCCTCCGGTATCCCAACTAACACTCTATATGAATTTCCGAATTCGCCCATACGTTCTACATGACCTGCCCATCTCAAACGTCTGGATTTAATATTCGTAATTATGTCAGGTGAAGAATATAAAGCGTGCAGTTCTGGGTTGTGTAACTTTCTCCATTCTCCTGTAACTTCATCCCTCTTAGCCCCATATATTTTCCTAAGCACCTTATTCTCAAACACCTCTTTTCCTCTCTCGAAGTGAGAGTCCAAGTTTCACAACCATATAGAACAACAGGCAATGTAACTGTTTCATAAATTTTAACTTTCAGATTTTTCGAGAGCAGACTGGACGACAAAAGTTTTCAACCGAATAATAACAGGCATTTCCCATATTTATTCTGCGTTTAATTTCCTCCCGAGTATCATTCATCTTTGTTATGTTGCTCCAAGGTATTTCAGTTTTTACACCTCTTCAAAGGATAAATTTCCAATTTTTATATTTCCATTTCGTACTATGTTCTGGTCACGAGACATAAACAAGTAGGCCTACTTTGTTTTTTCGGGATGTAGTTCCAAACCTATCTCTTTACTTGCTTCAAGTAAAATTTATTTATTTATTTATTTATTTATTTATTTATTTATTTATTTATTTATTTATTTATTTATTTATTTATTTATTTATTTATTTATTTATTTATTTATTTATTTATTTGTTTGTTTGTTTGTTTGTTTGTTTGTTTGTTTGTTTGTCTATTTATCAATTATCAAAATTTACAGAAATTGCAACACAAACCACCACAGCATGCCTATAGCATGTTAAAGTCTATGAAAAAAATGAGCATCACAGTGCAATGTGGTCAGAGAGGCTATATAACATGAGTACATACTAACTTTTAAATGATGAGTGAAGCTGTTGAGATGAGTATATATTCGCGTTAGGTAGAATGTTTTTATTCTTATGAAAATGAGTAGACTATGTTCTAGTCTAGTGAAAGTTCTCATACTCGTAAGTACAAACCTTGAAAAAGTAGGGCCGACTTAAGTTTTATTTTTACTACTCATTGATGAAGATAGCATACCTGGTGCTGCCACCTACCATTTCAGCGAAATCATTGTTAGAATGGTCTTCTAAAAGGCAGTATAAGCAGCCATCAGATGCGATCAAGCAGGCGGTGATTAATGGCAATGTGTAATTTTCTAGGTGGCCGTGTTTTTATATTCTTTTGTTTTATTTGTGGGATACGATTGTCTTTTAAATGTGTATGCATTGTTCAAATAAATAAAAAGCAGTATACGAAATAGGAGTATCTGAATCTTTTTCTATAAATGAAGAGAATGACATTTAATAGTTGTTCAAACTTCACGTTAAATTTTAGTGTTAATAAATTTAGTTACAGCTTGTTCTGTCAGTTCTTGTTCTTTTTAATTTACAAGTGACTGACTGTATCTCAAGTTTGTAGAGAATTTACTTACTGTCTTGTTATTATCAGCGTTTCCGTAGTAACCATTGAACATGTTGTAAACCTATCTTCAAGTTACATGACATGTAAAAATGATAGTAATTATGCAAAAAGAGCATGATTGTGCAAAAATTAATTAAAAATCAATAGGCCTACATAATAATATGAAGTAATTCGGTAGAAAACGTTGGTGAATATGATGAACATAAATAGCATCATCGAGGATCAGTGTAGGTCTGTTTATTTCAAATTATTTTTCTTCCTCCTGAAAAATTCTGTGGCTGGGAGGAAAAAGATCTTAAGTCAATTGTTTGTGAAAATGAGATTTTTATATATTCTGAGAGCGGAAACAATTCTCTACAATCTGGTAAAACGGCTAAGTCAAATAAGACTCCTGACTGGAATTATAGAGCGTTACTAAATGTCCTAAGTACGTTTTGAATCGAGGACACACAGAATAAAGGACTTATGAATATTTAATACTTTATTCCTTACAAACATCACAAGTTTACTTTCCATGCTTCCCTATTAAAAAGGTCTATTTTATCACATACTGATGCCCTTTCCTTTCAAAACTTTAAGCACCAGGGTAAACAGTCCCATAATTGTTTAAGAACCATTTTGCATTCCTAATAATTTACATTTCTCATTTATTTTGACATGAAAAAGGTCTTATGTTTAATAGTCCCTTCTACTCAGTTTGGGTTCTAGTCTTAAAAGGGCTTAAGTGCGGCTATTTTTGGACATAATCAAGAAAATTGTTAAATGAGCAACATTATCTATTTTAGGTAATTGATTAACTAGCGGACTTACCTACTCGTGTTAATTATGTAAGTTTGTGCGGCTTACAGCTGTTTCGGTGCTTAACACACCATCCTCAGAGCCTACTAGATCTCGGCGTCATCTCGAACTTCTCTTCGCCGAGATCTAGTAAGCTCTGAGGATGGTGTGTTAAGCACCGAAACAGCTGTAAGCCGCACAAACTTACATAATTAACACAAATCCGCTAGTTAATCAATTACTTATATTCAAGTGTTAAAAGTAGTGTACGCAAGAATCAAAATGGATTATCTATTTAACGAAATATTTTTCTAACAATTCTTGTTAACAATAATAGCTGTTTCAGGTTTCTCAATGTTTAATGGTTATATATATATCATAGATAATAGTAATTTATGGTACTTGTGAGGTAAGTGCATCTTTATTGCGCGAGTGGAAAGATTTAAGCACGAGGCGTCAGCCTCGTGCTTAAATTACACGAGCGCAATAAAGATCACGCTCACAAGTACCATACGTAATTTTATCCATGACCATAACGAAAAATTCTGTTTTATAAAAGAAAATATGTTGAAAATAAATCCTCATATAATCACATATCATGGCATGGATTTTAGAATCGATACGTGTACTAGGTAGGTCATGTTGTAGGAGGCCATGATTAGTGAAGAATGGTATCTAAGGCGTTGGATAAATAACAAATTATAATTAATTATATAATTTTAATATATATATATATATATATATATATATATTTTTTTCATTTTAAACGTGTATTTTCTTCTTTTTGAAGTTTCAGGGATTATTTAGAAGTGTTCACGGGACTAATGTGATTAAAATAATTTCACATTTTACTTCTGTAAACTTAAGAGGAATATTGGAACGTAATTTATCATCGTTTCGGTTTAGCTCAGTTGACTAACGCGTGTTGTTTTAAAATCCTATAAACCCAACTTCGCAGGTTCAAGTCTCCTCGCATCCCAAAAAGTAAATTATTACAATGTACAAATTACGACGTAGTAGATAGAGAAAAGAGAAGGAGATTGAGTGTACGTATATATATATATATATATATATATATATATATATAATTTGTAGAAACAAAAGCCGCCCTAAATAAGGGTTCGATAGATCGGCCTACTAATCAATTCATAAAGAATAATAACTAAACAAAACAATTTTGTGACACTTGGAAAGAAAAAGAAAAAACATTAAGATAAGAAAACGAAGGAAATCATTTACAATAAAAAATTTTGTTGGGTACAAATGATTACTAATTATAGCTAAGGATGATTTTAACACGTGAGATCCTATGGCAGCAATCGTTGCATCAGAAATTTTATATTGTTTAAGTTGATTTAAAGTTTCACGTGGGATCGTGCCACGGGCACCGAACATGAGCCCAAAAACTGTCCAATGTGTAATGTGGTATTGTGCTCCAAGATGCTGACAATAAGGCTCATATATGACTTGTTTTTCACGACACACCTCTTGTGGCTGTTGCTCATGCATCTCAAAACGGATTGTGGGATCAAGAATGACACCCTTATCCTTCTGCCGATCAATTATGATGATATCAGCCCGTCTAGTAGAGCAATCAGAAGAGACGCAACCAACCTCCTCATAAACCTCATAGGAAGCATTCTGACGGATTGAAGCTGCGATGAGAGAACGAACCGTATTATGTCTGTTGATTCGGAGCAATTCTCCATGATGGCAGAAACCCAAGACGTGAGGAAGTGTTTCTTGCTCGTCGCATCTTCTGCAACGGGTTGAGTCAAGAGTTCTACCAGGGAGAGTACGTACAGGTATTGTATTACAGTTCATCTTAATGGCTTGCGTCCACTGACTGCTCGAAAGTCCCTTTTGGTTGAGATCCACGAATTACCTTTCTTCCAGTGAGAATAGAAAACAACTCCCAAACCTTTACTTTTCAATTTGCTCCATTGATGAAAAGAATCTTCACGCAATGCTTTTCTTAGTTTTTGAGAAGAAATACGTTCAGAGCAATCGAAGGTAATTAGTAATTGTTTGATGCAATGTTCAATTTCGTTTGGAAGATTTCAGTGGCTGCTACATGAGGGTTGTCAACGTGTAAAAGTCTTTGACAAATATTTAAGTGCTGAAGGTAAGCTTCCCACTGGGTTTTAATTCTCCTAAACCTCGCAATCTTCTTGGTGCATACAACACAGCATCCTGGGTGTCAGTAGGAATGTTAATTATTTCCTTAACAGCGCTGCGAATTAATTTGTCAATATCAGATAGAAATTTCACTTTAAGATCTTTTAAAGGAGCACATTGGAAGGGTAAACCAACTGAGGCCAGATATATCGATTTAATATATTTATCTTTTGGTCAGGCATGAGTAAGGGTGAAGTGACCAGCTGATTAAGATTTTTGTCAGTTTTTCAATTAGTTGCGCCGCATTAAATTTTATTTCATCATTAAAAGTAATGCCAAGATATCTTATAACTTCATCCGATTTGATGCAAGATATTTCTTGTCCGTCGATCAAGGTGAGGGAATCATAGCAGAGACATCCTTTACGTAGGTGTATAACATTACTTTTATGCGGGTTTACTTCAAGACCAATTCTAGCTGAGGAATTCATAGTCAGCGATGTTGAATATTGAGCGGCAGATTTATTTTTACACAATAATACTAGATCATCCGCAAATGCAAGAATGGAAAGATTATTTAATTGAGGTGATGTATTGTATCCATATTCTCCAGAGATATTACTTTCGCTTAATTCCTTCGTCACGAAGTCAATGGCAACATTGAATAGAATTGGTGAGAGTGGAGCCCCTGTGCAACTCCTTGCTTGATCATTATAGGGCTGTCTTTCTAGTTTTATTAATAGTGATAAAGAAGTAGAGGTGACATCTAATAATAATAATAATAATAATAATAATAATAATAATAATAATAATAATAATAATAATAATGTTTTATTTTCGCTGGCAGAGTTAAGACCATAAGGCCTTCTCTTCCACTCAACCAGCCTTAATCAATACAATACATAAATTTAAATTACAAATATTTTCACTACACTTAAAAGGTTCTCCAGCAATAATCTTCACTACACATTTATTTAAATTTAGATAAATCTATAAGGTAAAGTAGTAACTTAATTTATGAGCTAATTTAATTCAATGAATTATAATTAATTTAATATTTGAGATAGCTAGTAAAATGATGAAAATTAATTTAATATAAGCTTACTAGGACTATGTTACAGGGAGAATATATATATATATTTCTATTTCTATAATGAGAATATTAATGTAATTGCCATTAGAGTTTTTGTAAATCTATTTAGAGAAATTAAAGATAATAATAATAAGAATGGACAGATGTTAGTTTCATTATAACTAACAAATATTAATCAGCAATTCATCTGTTAAGTAAGAATTTATGTAATTTTGACCTAAATGAAGCTATTGTCCAACAACCCCTTATATCACTCGGAAGCGAGTTCCAATTTCTAGTAACTAATATATTAACTTCTTGAGTAATAGTTCAATGGAAAAGTATACGTGTGTACCCGGTACTAGGAAAATACTAATGAACTGTGAGATAAAGTTCAAACTGTGAGGTAAAGTCTTTATCTCACTAGTGGAATAAAGTAATGTTGAATAAAAGCCTACTTTACAAACGCAAAAGTATTTAGCAAAGCATGTTTTTCGTTATGGTCATGGATAAATATCTAAATCATCTCATTATTATTATTATTATTATTATTATTATTATTATTATTATTATTATTATAACTATTTCTTACCAGTGTTTATTATTGTCACACTAACATTACTTATCCAACTTTCATTATTTACTTTCATGTTGTTTTATGGTCTAGATATTAATGCAATAACTATGTAAGCAATTAGAATTAGAGTCTGGCTGAGAGGAAGAGAAGGCCTACTGGCCTTAGCTCTGCCAGATTAAATAAATAAATAATAATAATAATAATAATAATAATAATAATAATTATTATTATTATTATTATTATTATTATTATTATTATTATTATTATTAGGCTATTATTTTAGAAGAAATATAAAGAAATAATATCCCGGAAAAACTTCTTAATTAAAAAAACTCTATAATTGACACCAATTTCAATCTTTATACTGCTCTCCTGAAAAGTATAAAATTTTTACTTAAGACGTTTTTCCTCCGGGCCACAGAATTATTTTCTGTAAAGTCACATAGGATGTTTCATAAAATCCAACGACGATATGTATACATTTAATAATAATAATAATAATAATAATAATAATAATAATAATAATAATGACGAGATGGACTGAGCGAGTTTTCGAATCACACTCTTCATTTATGTATTTATGCTAATGAAAATCATGCAACTCTACTCATGACAAATTACTAAAATAAAAATAAGTAATGTAAAAAATAATCTTAACATAGCCTAATCGATTTTCAGAAAACGTTGCACATTAAAGTTGACACGGTTAGTGATGTCAGCTTGCGATAATGACAGAATTTCCTGTCGAGCGCGCTTAGTGGAATGAATCTCTGTTCTCCGAGAATACGTTGAATGGAATAAAAGCCTGGTTAAAATGCTGGTGATTTAGTATTTCAGCACCTCTTAATCTCGGCAGCCACTATATATGGCTCTCGAGATCCACTGTTGGTATTTTAACGCTCTTTCAAAAATTGATTAAAAGAGCAATTACAGTCAGCATTACTACCAGAACTTTTGTGCAATGCAAGGGACTAATGTTGCAATGTATAATTTTGGGCATCTTTATCTGCTCCTGAATGCGCGGCAACATTAACACGTCCAACTTTAAAACGCGCCTTTTTTTAGTTACATATTTTATCACCCGCTGCACTGCGGTTCCATTTAGATTCCCGCAGCTGTTGTCGCCATGTTTCGCAAAATGTTTGGCTGTGCTTGTATATATGTTTGCTTTCATTCTCTTGTTTCTCTGTAACGATAATAATGAGAATAATACCCATCTCCAATTAAGCCACCTAGAGTGGTTTTATCTCTATTGTTTAGGAGGCCATAAAAGTTATCAGTTAATTAATATGACATAGGAGCCGGCCATTAGCTAGTTGGCTCTCGTAGCACGACGCCCTCCCCTTTTCCTTGGACGCATTTATAAACTGCGCTGGTGATAATGACTATAACAGTATCACCGTATTTTGACCGCGTTTTCATATAACTCGGAAGGATATATTGTCTGATACCGCGACGGTTACCATTATTGTGTGCTGTATCGGCGTATTGTAGTCGGCGCTATCTCTCTGCGCCGGAGTGGGGGGTTTTTGAGTTAGATGTAATATTTTATCACTCTATAGCCGACATCATCATCATCAGACCCTCATCATTTTCGCCGCGTTATTTTGTAGCCATGCTTGTTCTATGTAACAATGGCTGGAAATGTTTTTGTGGTCGGTTGCTACAGAGACACAGCGCTTGCCTGCGCGCGGGGATATTCGTCCCTGGAGACAGTTGAAGCGAGATACCCATCTTTATTTAATGTCATTTTTTGGCGGTGGAAGTGGTGGCAGTTTTGGCGCTGCTTCTAGTTTAGTTTTTGTCACTTTTAACAGCGTGTATATAGCACACTCGTAACCTCCTAGCCTATCGCTTCCGAGCTCCCCTGGAAGTCGTCAACATAAACGACTTGCTGATTGCTACACCTCTGGGATGGAATAAAATGTAAAACAAGCACAAAGAAACACTGACTAGCTCTGCGATATCGATTGTATATTACCTGCCTGCCCCGTAAATCCAAGTCCATTCAGCTCTGTTGTTTCGTATCTGCGCCCCAATATCGTTCCATTACAGCCGATACAATGTGGGACCTCGTTTATTTCATACTTGTTAAGCATTAGCGGTCTGATCTTTTAGTGCTCTTTAACACTCATTAAATTGCATTATTGATCAAAACAGTCTCTATTAAATTAGATCGAAATTTTCTCTTAATTAACAAAAAATGAAGTCCCCAATATAATACTGGACACAGTGGCGTAACTAGACGCTTGGTGGCCTCTGCAAATATTTCAAAGTGCCCTTTTTCGAGTTCTACACAGTGACACTTTTGCTTTCCTTTTACGGAGCAGGGGCCCCGAACACTTGCTTCTCAACCTGATGCTTACTCTATCTATCACTTCTGTTCTGGGATAACTTTCAGAAAACGGATTCCTTCCTTTCACTCTTACTTCAAAATTCCAACCTTGTGCACACAAAATAAATCGTTGGCACTGAAAAGTGCCTTTTCGTAAGCATGGTGATGCTCATTCGACAAACGCAGACAAAATAATCTACTCTTTTAAGTATTTTAAAATATAATTGTCAGTGAGGAATCCGTATACTGAAATTTTCCTTACCCGGGCTATGATGATAATAATATGTTTATATTGTTTATTGTTTATTGTTAATAAAATAACATTGACAGAAATACAATCTTAGTTCTTCCCTGAAGGAGTAAAAAACTCGTGCTCAGGGAGATATCTAAACACAAAGATAAACACAAAGATAAATTTTTTGACACAAACTGGGTCAAGAAAAAAAAATTACAGGATTAAATTAAATTTAAAAATACAATTTCAATTTTAACAATTTAAGTCATACAAATACATATACATATTAAATCAATATATATTCTTTAAAAATTAAATTCCTAACGCTATTTTTGAACTTCCTGATACTAAAATTTTGCAAATCTGGATATTTATGAATTATTTTATTGTATAACCTTGGACCAAAGTAGGTACCATGGCTCAGACCTGTGCTTGTGAAACACTTTGGTTCCTCTAGTCGTATAAAATCGGATCTTTTAGTTCCATATTTATGATGATACAATTTGAAATTATTACGGTTTTTATGTATGAAGATTAATAAGGCAATATAATAAATCTGTTTAATTTTCAAAACATTAAAATCAGTAAACAAAAGCTCAGATGAGTAATCAATTGGTTTATTAAGGCATATTTTAATTATTCTTTTCTGAATAAGTATTAGTGGAGTGAGATTAGAAATACATGCATTTCCCCACCCTAAAATTCCATATTGGAGAATGGATTGAAATAAAGCTAAATAAATGAGACGTAAAATATTAATTTAAAAAATATTATAATAAATGTGAATAAATGATAGCGAAATGAGTTCGAGATCCAACACCGAAAGTTGCTCCAGCAACTCTACTTCAATTGATTGAGGGAAAACCTCGAAAAAAACCCAGCCAGGTAACTTACATGTTGTATTACACCCATTTTATCAAACACGGCTTAATTTCTTATTTTCTCTGTCCATTTCACATGCTTCATTCTACCCTATATCCACATTTAAAATGATTCTATTCGCTTTTCTTCATTCTGCCCCAAACGTTGTCACACTCCACAAAAAGCACTTCACTTCCTTAGTTCTTTTTCCAGAGGTCCGCAGAAGATGCTCCTTTTCTATTAAAAGCTTCCTTTGTCATTGCTATCCTCCTTTTGACTTCCTGGCAGCAGCTCATGTTGCTGATTATAGTACACACCAAGTATCTGAAGCTGTCCACTTGCTCTACTACCCCATTTAGTATTCGCAAATTCTCTTTCTTTATTTTTCTTCCTATGATCATGGTCTTCGTCTTGTTTGCATTTATCTTCATCCCATACTGCTCACAGCTGTCACTTAGCTCCAGTAGCATGTCCCTTAGTATCGTGTCCTCTTCTGCTAACAACATATCATCAGCAAATCGTATGCACGTTATTCTTCTTCCTCCTACTACCACCACTCCCATGTTCTGAAAACAGTTCTTCACTAAATCCTCCAAGTAGATATTCTACAGTGTAGGTGATAAAGAGCATCCGTGTTGTACTCCTCTTTCTGTTCCACTTCCCTCTAACATTTCTTCTCCTATGAATAGCCTCCTCTCTTTCCAATCCACAAAATTATTATTTGGCAATAAAATAAAAAAGTTTATTTTTCAATTGTATTCTGCAACCGCTAACATTTTACAATAATTTTAGTTGGTGTTTTTAGTTGGTTATTTAATGTTGCTGTATCAGCTGTTAGGACTGCCTCCGTGGTCTGTTGGTCAGCATGCTGGCTTCCAGATCAGGAGGTCCTGGGTTCGATTCCCGGGCTCGGCTCTCGGTGAATTTTTCTTGAAGAAGAGGAATTCCCTGGGTGTCTAGAACCTGGAAATTTGTATGAATGTGAGTGTGCCGGGATTAACCAATCATCACAAATATAAAAATACATCAGGACTGTCGCTGGTTCAGTAACCTGAACACACGTTTCAGCGTCACATTGTTGACAAGTAACTCCATCTGTTAGCACAACCATAAAGCATCTAACAAATGCTATAGAGTTACCAACAACGAAAAAAAAAATCAGCTGTTAGGTTATTTATCGTTGATGGATTTGGTGATACCGGGATGGTATTTTGTCAAATAAGGTAGAAGTTTCGCCATAGATTACTTGACATTTGGGAAAACCTCGAAAAAGCTCAACGGGGAATCAGCCAAACGGGTATCGAATCCACGCCCGAATCGCTTGAGCTATGCTATGGGCTAGTCGATTGTTTAACTTTCTAGTAGGCCTATATTACAGATAAATGAAATCGGTTACATCGTCAAAATGAAAATACGTTAGTTTCCGTTGCTATAGTAACTACACATTTCACGTAGCACATCTTTGTATTGTGCGTCTGAATCTAATTGCCCAAGGGTGATATGGGAAGGGAAAAGACGTAACAATTAAATTCAATTCCTGGACGGACGGGGTTGGCAGGAAGAAGAATGGACATCAGAGAGTACGGACAACAGAACTTCACACTTTTTTTCTTTTCCAAAGAAGACCAAGGGTTAGACAGAGAATGCAATTTGGGAAAGTGTAACTGCTATGGGGATGAAGGCCCACCCCTCACTTACCCACTCCACTGCAGCCCCTGGCTTTCTTTCGTCTCATGTTGGCTCAGTTTCGCGCCTCTTGGGGATTCCCGGCGTGCACCAAATTGAAGAGCAGAGAAGTTCACGTGGGAGAACGTACACCGACAAGCAAACACATGCTACCAGAAAATTGAATGATCTGTACGTCTTGTCAAGTTCAAACTGGCCACCCTCACTAGATGCACCCACAGGGCGTGTAGCATTGCAGACTTTTAAACTACTAGTCCTGTATTTATTATTTATCTACTAGGCCTATTGACATTCTATGAACAGTCAGTACTAACATGTACTCGTAAATGTAACAAAGATTACTTTTTTCACAATAGTAAGAATTGTTCAGTTAGTAATGCCAAATATTTAAAATTATTATTATTATTATTATTATTATTGTTATTATTGTTATTATTATTATTATTATTATTATTATTATTTTTATTATTGTAAGGTTTCGTAGAAAGCTGTTTTTTTACGTTGATGGGTTGTTAGCCCTTCGCCCAGCCCCCAAGCCGGAGGACCACCCCTTATCGGCTGTCCACGACTGCTTATGTATGTATGTATGTATGTATGTATGTATTAACACTACAATTGGGTATACACCCGGTGGCAGTGATATATAATATACAATAATTACAATTACATGAAATAAAATAAAATAAACCTAAATGAAATAAAATAAAATAAAGGTAAATCTATAAATAGTAGATACAATAAACCTAGGACTATAATTAAAAACTATTCTATAATAACGCCTACGATAAGCAAAGGTAAATCTAGCTTATAAGTACTTCTATTTCACCCAACTATTACCAGTTTAAATAATTACATATCGCTCATTTGCGATAAGAGAGGCACAACTCAAAATTTTTCATTTTTGAGGTTCTCACAAAAATAAACTCCAAAAGTAGTATATTTTTATCGTGAATAACGACAAATACGTGATTACATTATTTTTCCCCCAGATGGCAGATGTGTCTTTATTAAATTGTTTTAATCTAACAAAATCATTGCAACAACAAAGACTTAATTTTAGTTGTTACGAAGCATTCAAACTGAAACGTTTAAATCTTTTCATGAAGAATGGCAGAATGTGTGTCCCATAAGTACTTTTTCAATATCAAGAATCTAGGAACAAATTACAAGAACGCAAATTACTTCAGAAACACAAGGAAAATCAACGAAATAAAGGTTTTGACAGTGCATCAATGTCATCCATTGTCATTTTTCTACAAAACATTCTATTTCGACGAAGAATGTCAAGAAGTACAACTAAAGAAATGTTCTTCAAGAAGTAAAACCAAAACCGAGACTCCAGAATTGCCACAAGTTTATAATGAAAAAATAGTTTTAAGTGAGTGGAAAAAGGCAGATTTACTAGATCTGATTAAACCAAATCACATTTCAACCTACTATAAAGAATTCTTTGAATCTCTGAAAGTGTAGAGAGGTGTTGTGAACTGTATTGAAAGTGTTGTGCTGTAGTTCATGTTCCTACAAACACAATAATTGTGCAGTTATTGTACAATTGCAATAATTGTGCAGTTATTGTACAATTGCAATAATTGTGCAGTTATTGTACAATTGCAATAATTGTGCAGTTATTGTACGTCAGGTAAATATTCTCACTGTCATAGCTAAAAACAGACATACTTTTATTTAAAAAAAAGAACGATACAACTTAAAATAATTGTTGAAATTATTGAAATTAATTAATAATTATGATACTATACGCTACAACTCTAGAAAAATAATACATGTGCAAAATTGCATTCCGTTTGGAAAAAGCATGTGCCTACAATTTGATTTTTAATATGAAAATTTTAAAATGCTTCTCCTGTAAAATTAACACTTTTTAAGTTGTGTCAATCTTATCGCAAATGAGAGATCACCTTAATTAATTACATACCAACTTAATTACATATCATCTTAATTAATTACATATCACCTCAATTTATTTACATATCAACTAAATTACATATCATCTTAATTAATTACATATCAACTTAATTATTTTACATATCAACTTAATAATTACATATCAACTTAATTATATATCAATTCAATTAAGTACATAACACAACTTAAATAATTACACTGCACCTCCAATTACATTTTCAGTCAAATCTTCTCAACCTTTCCTTAAATGTATTGATTTTAAGAGGACCACCCTGAAAGATTGCCGCAGGTAAGCTGTTCCAGTCTACTATTGTGCGGTTAACAAAAGAAAATTTTGCCACGTCCGTTCTTTGTTTTCTACATTTAAACTTCCTAATATGATCAGCCTAATATGATCAGATATACAATATAAAAAACTTTGGGGAGGCCGAGACGTAGAGGGGAATGGATTTGACGGAGGTGGGATATGATGATAGAGACTGGATTAATCTTGCACAGGACAGGGAAGGATGGCGGGCTTATGTGAGGGCGGCAATGAACCTCCGGGTTCCTTAAAAGCCATTTGTAAGTTTGTAAGTATTATTATTATTATTATTATTATTATTATTATTATTATTATTATTATTATTATTATTATTATTGTAAGGTTTCATAACAAGCTGTTTTTTACGGTGATGGGTTGTTAGCCCTTCGCCCAACCCCCAAGCTGGAGGACCACCCCTTATCGGCTGTCCACGACTGCTTATACAATTTAAAAACTTTGGGAGGCCGAGACGTAGAGGGAATGGATTTGAGGGAAGTGGGATATGATGATAGAGACTGGATTAATCTTGCATAGGATAGGGACCGATGACGGGCTTATGTGAGGGCAGCAATGAACCTGCGGGTTCCTTAAAAGCCATTTGTAAGTTTGTAAGTATTGTTATTATTATTATTATTATTATTATTATTATTATTATTATTATTATTATTATTATTATTATTATTATAGGGAGGCAATATAAACTTTCAATTACCGGTACTTACTTACTTAGGCCTACTTACTTACAAATGTGTTATAAGGAACCCGCAGGTTCATTGCCGCCCTCACATAAGCCCGCCATTGGTCCCTATCCTGAGCAAGATTAATCCAGTCTCTACCATCATATCCCACCTCCCTCAAACCCATTTTAATATTATCCTCCCATCTACTTCTCAGCCTCCCCAAAGGTCCTTTTCCCTCCGGCCTCCCAACTAACACTCCATAAGCATTTCTGGATACGCCCATACGTGCTACATACCCTGCCATGTCAAACGTCTGGATTTAATGTTCCTACACGTGAAGAATAGAATGCGTGCAGTTCTGCGTTGTGTAACTTTCTCCATTCTATATATTATTTTAATGTACCGAAGTACATATGATGTTTCCATGCAGATATTCTGCGTCATCATACGATGAAAGAGTAATGGAACAGAGAAAAATTCTCTCCGGCACCGGGTTTTCAGCTCTACGTGCTGATGCTTTATCCACTAAGCCACACCGGATTCCCATTCCGTGTCGGATCGAATCCTCTCAGTTTAAGTTCCACCTCTTGGGTTCCCTCTAGTGGCCGCCCTCTGCACAACTCCTGTAACTTCATCCTTTTTAGCCCCAAATATTTTCCTAACAACCTTATTCTTAAACATTCTTACTGTCTGTTCCTCTCTCAAAGTGAGAGTATGGTTTCGTAACAAGCTGTTTTTTTTTTTTACAGTGATGGGTTGTTATTGTTTCACCCAATCCCCAAGCCGGAGGTCCACCCTTATCGGCTGTCCACGACTGCTTATTCAATATACAGTACTTAACAAAAGTTTAAGACCATGAGCAAATTTCATATAATTATTTCCTGGTCCTATATTTTTGTTTCTATTTCCCTCATGAATATTTTGTCAATTATTTGGACTGTGAGATATCTATCGACGCAAAGAAAGTAAAATTATGACATTTAGTTTTCGAGTTATGATTTTAATGAAATATTTTGTTACTGTAAAAAATGTTACATTTATAATTACGGAATAATTTATTCATGCTAAACCAACATGTTTATTGTAGTGATGATTTTTTCAAGCAATTTGAGAAGTGTGAGAACACATTGGCACCAGAAAGAAAAATTTAAAAAATTTTATTTTCGTTTTATAATTGTTTGCATATTTTTCCAAAATAAGGAAAATAATAGTAGAAATAACGTTAAGTAAAGGCATTCATAGCTTCACTGTGGAATAAGCTAACGTAACCGGACGTACGCCAATCGAAAGTACAATCGTAGGTACGGTTACGTTAGCTTATTCCACAGTGAAGCTATGAATGCCTTTACTTAACGTTATTTCTACTATTATTTTCCTTATTTTGGAAAAATATGCAAAAATTATAAAACGAAAATAAAATTTTTAAATTTTTCTTTCTGGTGCCAGTGTGTTCTCACACTTCTCCAATTGCTTGAAAAAATCATCACTACAATAAACATGTTGGTTTAGCATGAATAAATTATTCCGTAATTATAAATGTAACATTTTTTACAGTAACAAATATTTCATTAAAATCATAACTAGAAAACTAAATGTCATAATTTTACTTTCTTTGCGTCGATAGATATCTCACAGTCCAAATAATTGACAAAATATTCATGAGGGAAATAGAAACAAAAATATAGGACCAGAAAATAATTATATGAAATTTGCTCATGGTCTTAAACTTTTGTTAAGTACTGTACCTTTCATATCTGGAGGCCGTATCCTCTATCCGCAACCTGAGGACGCGGCATTTGTAGATAATATGTGTATTTTTTTATCTCTTTTAGTTTTTATTTTTGTTAATTAACTCATCTTTCAGTATATCTATTCCACGCCTCTGGAATTCTCTCCCTGACCACGTCAGAGACTGTCGGACAATATCAAAATTCAAATTTGAATTAAAAATCACATTCTAGTTCGTGGAATTGCTTGTTGAACACCTGTCAGGTTGCGCAACTTCACCTTAACCCATGACATATAGTAAATATTGTAACTATGCTGTTGTAAAATTTAAAATTAATATGTAATGTATTTATTATTATTATTATTATTATTATTATTATTATTATTATTATTATTATTATTATTATTATTATTATTATTATTATTATTATTACTACTACTACTACTACTATTATTATTATTAATATTATTATTATTATTATTATTATTATTATTATTATTATTATTATTATTGTCGGTTATCAATATCATCATTGCTATCTTTGTTTTCTTTCTTTTTGTTGTATTAGCTCGATGAGAGCTCTATAATGTACTTTGACTCTGTTGACCCTCTATAGGGCTTTAACTTAATTTGTATCATTTTCATCAGTGTTTGTATTTCTTTTTGTATTTATATGTGCTATCTGGTAGGATGGAATAGAAGGCCTTATGGCCTTAATCCTGTCAGATTAAATAAATTATTATTATTATTATTATTATTATTATTATTATTATTATTATTATTATTATTATTAAATACTTGTTTTAAAATTACTTGGACTGATTACCGGGTTGGGTTTTTTCCTCGAGGTTTTCCCCAGTCGTAAGGCGAATGTCAGGTAATCTATGGCGAATCTTCGGCCTCATCTCGCTATCGTCTATTCCAGCGACTCTTAATAACCTAGTAGTTGATACAGCGTAGTTAAATAACTAAAAAGAAAAGTACCGGTTGAATTGACTCGTAGATAGTAGATCTAAATATAAATAAATATTGCGCAATAATTTAGGGTAAATCGCTGTATGCAGACAGATAAAGAGACAAACATTTTTTATATGTATTTTACAAAATCTGTGTAGGCTCTGTTACTTAATATTAAAGACAAGTTCTTGTAGCATTGTGTTTAGGCAGTATTTCCATATCAAATAATTAGGTCGGCCTGGTTGGCTCTGTTGGTATAGCGCTGGCCTTCTATACCCGAGGTTGCGGGTTCGATCCCGGGCCAGGTCGATGGCATTTAAGTGTTCTTAAGTGCAACAGGCTCATGTCTGTAGAGTTACTGGCATGTAAAAGAACTCCTGCGGGACAAAATTCCGGCACATCGGCGACGCTGATATAACCTCGGCAGTTGCGATCGTCGTTAAATAAAACATAACATTTCAAATAATTGGACGAATTTTATTTTTGTCTTCAAGAAAGTAACGTAACTCATCAAACTACTCAGACATTAAATTATTTATTTATTTTTTTTCATTACTTGGGAATCGTATTTTTGGTGAAATAAAATGGTTGATTTCGGTGTTAAACCTGCCACTATTTTAGTTGGTATTTCGTGACATGAGTTATGAATTCGATGGATATTTCGTGAAATAAGGAGTAAAATCACATTTTTTATATTAATGTTGGACTGTGACAATATTTACATACCGGTAATATTAATTATAACTTCAGTAACATAGGAAAATTGAAAATTAAATTCAGAAGCTAAAATCTTTAAAATTGACGCCAGTTGATTTTTCCGTAAGAGAAAGATCAAAATAGCTTATAAGTATATATATAGTTAATCATGATCAACCAACCAAACTGCTTTCAAAAGATATGCTTTTCTCTAAAGCTTTTTAACTTTAATTGTTTCAATTATCCTTTTAGATATATACAGAAAAATCAATATCCACCCGAAAACACTATCGAACTGGCGTCAATTTTCAAGATTTTAGCTTTTGAATTTTATTCTCATGCTTGTACCAATGAGAAGTTACGTAAGGGGCTGTAACTCTAAGTAGCTGTGCTTTGAAGTGAAAATTCATTGTTACGGGCTTTACTCTAACAGTGAATATTCCGTATATTGTGAAATTGGGTCAGACTCAGTTTTACAAAAATAAATCACAGATTTGTCCCTCGTGAGCCACTGGTAGGCTACCATATGAGCTGCAGGTGGCATGATTACAAAATCTGTGTCATCCACTTGTATGTATAATCGAGCTTTGTGAATCACCCGGTAGGGATAGCCTCATGGTTATTGCGGTTCCTTTTTCCCGGAGCTAAAATTGATGCATGTGCTCAATTACATCTACCGCCTAGGGAATTGAATCCCCAACCCCTTACATCCCTCGCTTTCCTACAGGGGCGCGTTTAGTTCAGAGATTTGTCTCACGATCATATTACCTCATTATTAGATTGGTAATATTATAACCATCATCACCAGCACCGTCATCTATTTGTCTCCCTACAGGCCGTACCTATTTATTCTGCCCGGAGGGGGCCTGCCAAGCAAGAAAAGAGGGCGTCTCCGGCTTGTATTGTGGCACACACTGCTCGTAATTGTTGATCAAATGTTGATGGATTGCATCTCGTTATAACGCGTTTCTTTTATTTCCAGTCTGCACGGAGATCAATTTATGAGGTCACACATCTCAAACCCGGAGATAAATCTGAAAGACTTGAAGCATATTTAGATTCGTACAGATGTCTGCATTTGTTACATGCGAGTAGTGCCACCCCTCGTGGGGCTCTTATCCGAATGCAGAAAGAATAAAATTTATTATAGAAAGTAAACTCGAAACCCGATTCCGCATAGTAAGATATCATTTCTACTCTTTAATTAGTTTTCTGAAGTACCGGTACATGACGTTTGTGAATAATTTCCCAACATAGCTTTCTCCATTCTCCTGTAACTTCATCTCTCTTAGCCCCAAATATTTTACGATGAAAGAGTAATGGAACGGAGAAAAATTCTTTCCGGCGCCGGGATTTGAACCCGGGTTTTCAGCTCTACGTGCTGATGCTTTATCCACTAAGCCACACCGGATACCACCCCGGCGTCGGACAGAATCGTCTCAGATTAAGCTCCAGCTCTTGGGTTCCCTCTAGTGGCCGCCCTCTGCATTACGTCATAGATGTCTATAAACCTAGGACCGAAGTCCACACATGTGCTGAGGTGCACTCGTTATGAGTGACTAGTTGGCCGGGATCCGACGGAATGAGCGCCGTCTTAAATCACGAAGTGATTTACGCATATCATATATGCGCCGGAAAGAATTTTTCTCCGTTCCATTACTCTTTCATCGTATGATGACGCAGAATATCTGCATGGAAATATCATATGTACTTCGGTACATTAAAATAATACCCAAATATTTTGCTCAGAATTTCAAACTAACACTTATTTTACTTCGGAATATGTATGATAAGAACTTTCTTGTGTTAAATATTATTAACGTACCTTGTTAACATGTTTCGACCTATTTTCGGTCATCTTCGGAACTGGTCGTTGTTGGTCTTGGCGCCTCTTGTTTCTTGTGTGGGTGTGTTCGTAGTGTAGAGTAACAGAGTGTATGTGTTTTGAAATTGAGTTGTGTGTTGAGAATATCGTTGGGGTGTGTTTTCGTGTGTCTGTATATTTCATATTGTTCTAGTGTGTTGAGTTTCTGGCTTTTTGGTTGGATGTGCAGTATTTCCATGTCTGTGTTGATGTCTCTGTAGGTGTGGTTGGCATTTGTGATGTGTTCTGCATATGTGGAGGTGTTTTGTAATTTTGTTATGGCTGTGATGTGTTTTTTGTAACGTGTTTGACATGATCTGCCTGTCTGTCCTATGTAGAAGTGGTTGCAGGTGTTACATTTGAGTTTATATACGCCTGTGTGGTTGTATTTGTTTGCTTGTTTGTGTTTTGTGTGTTGAGATGTTTTTGTAGAGTGATTTGTTCTGTATGCGATGTTGTAGTTTAATTTCTTGAATGAGGTTGCAATTTTATCACACTAACATACGAAAACAAAAACACACATAAAATTGCATCTGAAAAAGCAACCAAAAAAAAACAACGGGCGAGAGAAAAGGAAGTGAAAAAAGACTAGGAAAGAAAAAGAAGAGAGTACGAAAGAGACGGAGAATACGACAAATAAAGAAATAAGGAGAGTTTGTTTGAAAGACATAGGAAAGAGGGGGAAGGAATTGGTGAAGGAACGAGTGGTAGAATAAGTTGAGAAGGAACAGAGAAAATAGAATGAGAGAGAAAGGGAGTAAACAGAGAGAATGAGAGGGAGATGAAAGGGAGTGGGAAATATAATGAAAACGATAAAGAGCAGAAGGGACAAAGGAAATGTATAAGAAAAGAAAATAAAAGAGGGCAGAGGGAGAATGAATTGAGGAAGATGGCGGAGAAGAGAGGAAGAAATAGATAAGGATGTGGAGGAAGGAATAGAGAAAGATGGGAAAGGAAGTAGAAAATTAGGGAATGTGAAGAGGAATGAGGAAGGACGAGAGGGATGAGCGAGAGAAGAAAGAAACGAGAAAGAAAGAGAAGGAGAGAATGAGGAAGAGAGGAAAGGGATGAGGTAGAGTAGGAGAAAACGAGGAAGGATATGAGAGAAGAGGAAATGGAGGAAGGAGACGGAGGGAAGAAAGGAAGGAGAAAAGAAGAGAGGAAGAGGAAAGAAGAGGAAGGAGGAAGTGAGTGAGGAAGAAAAGGGAGAAGGAAAGGAAGAGGAATGAGGAAGGGAGGAGGAAAGGAGAGGAAGAAGGAAATGAGGGAGGGAGAAAATGAAGGAGGAAAGGTAGAGGAAGGAGAGGAGGAAAGGAAAAGGAAAAGAGAGGAAGAAGGAAGTGAGAAAAGGAGGGAGGAAAGAGGAAATGGAGGGATGAAATGTTGGAGGGAGGAAGTAGACGAGGAGGAAAAAAGGAACGAGATATAGGGAAAGAAATGAGGAAGACCGGAAAGGAAGGATGTAGAAAGATAAACGAGAGAAAGATAAATGAGGGAGGAAGTGAAGGAGTGAGTAATGAAATAGGAAGAAGAGGCGTAAATTAAGATGGGAGAGGAGTTAGGCGATGAAAATAGGGGAAGGGATATAGAGAATAAAAATAACTAGGAGAAAGGGAGAGAAACAGGAGAGGAAGAAAGGACAAAGAGATTCAGAAAATAGTAAAAAAAAAGAGGAAGAAATAAAATAGCTGGAAGACTGGGCAACGAGGAAGAAAGTGAGAAAATAGAAGTTGTTGAGAACAAAAAAGACGATAGTGAACTGTAAAAAACAGACGAACCCAATAGCGAAAGAAAGCAATAGCTGAAGGACAATGTGGATTGGAGTGTAGGACGGAATACTATATTTGTTTGATACACCTAATCTGGTGACTTTTAACTAATCGCGCGGGTGTTAAGATATTCCGGCGGGCGGCGCGCGCACTGTGAAGCGGAGATCCTGCGCCCATCTGGTGTACGTTGAAATCTCTTTAATCCCCCTTTCGCTATATAATTCTCATGGACTAATTCTGAATTAAGGCTAAGCCACAGCGGCAGGGCCCCCTCCCCCCTCCGCCCTGTTCTCTTATGGTAGCCTCACTCAATCCTTGCAGCCACAAGAGATGCATGACGTCACAACAGGCCCAACGCACCTCAAACCCCTCGTTCTACTTATGGCGCTAACAGCAGAACAGTGTAGACGCTTTCGTACGATGGGATTTGTTTTAATCAACATGTACGGGAGAAAAGTAGTCTTCTAAACCCCCTGGCTCCTGTTTTCTGAGAGGGTCGCCATCGAGGAGGGTTCGTGCAAGTTACAACTGCCCTGCTTTTTATTTAGCTTACCCGGGACTCCAGGAACAGTTGATGATAATGAATCGGATTTTATAAACGCTGTGTCGTTTCGATTAAACCCTTCACTCTTCCTAATACTGGAAGCTAAAACTTGACAGGTGTCTCTATCTGGTGGACTACTTCCGATATAAACGTAGAAAACTATTTTACTTTTGCAATATAGTAGTACTATACCACATATAATATTGAATGGGATTATTGTTAAATACAGTGAAACAGTTAAAAATCTTGGAATTTTTATGGATAGCGATCTAAATTGGAACACTCAAGTAACACACATTTTGCAAAATAGTACATTATGCAACGAGCCTATAATGATAGTAATTAAGACGCGAGTATGTTTGTTTATGAAACAACGGAAGCGAGTTTCATAATTTTCATAGAGGCGTCTTAATTACCATTATAGGCAAGTTTCATACGACTTTTTATGCTCGACCATATTTCTAACTTGAAATTATTCAGAAGTATTCATTTTATTCGTATCTGACTGAAAATCGAAAGTGACCTTGTGCATAACTTGTAAATTGTGAGTTGTGCGCAGACGCGAAAGTATTGATTTTTTTCCCGAGGAACAATAATGTCATTGACCTTGATGTAATCTAGAGAATAACATGAACTAATTTTGTTATAACCTGGACATTGATTTAGAACTGAAAAACGAGATGACAAATTGAATTTATTTGAATATTATTTACAATTAACGCTAATTATTATAGTAACAGAACATAACCTTCTTCGACAGTATTGGATTTCCAGCCTCCGTGACGTTTCCCTCGTTGTCTTTCGATTGCATATCCGAGAATAATCGAAAACCTGAACTTTAATGAATAGGTGTACTTTAATGACATGCATTAAAGGACTGCTACCAGGTGTATAATTACTACATTTCGGCATGGTCGAGCATAAAAATATTTTCTCAACTACCCTCCTTGTTCCATATGAAAGAATTTCTACCACTTAGTCTAAAATAGAATCTTATTCAGACGCTTGTAATGCCCCATTTTGATTATTGCGATTCCTTGCTAACTAATGTAAGTTCACTCTTAGCTGAGGGACTACAACGTGTTTATAATGTGTGCATACGATTCATCTGCAATACTCGTAAATTTGACCATATAACACCTTCCCTCCAGTTACTTTCATGGATGCGTCTGAAAGAACGAAAAACAATACATTCACTGTCTCTTCTGTTTAGAATCATGCATACTTCTACTCCGAATTATCTGTTATCGCGCTTTCAATTTCTTACAACTCTTCGGAACCGACATCAAGCACTTCTTTCATCCCTCATCATAGAACGTCTTTATACTGATCTTCCTATACTGTAGAAATGCCTCGCCTCTGGAATTCGTTACCTAATGACGTCAGGGACTGCCGGACTTTATCACAATTCAAAATTAAATAGGAAAATTTTCTCTTAGTTAATGTTTTTAGGTATTGCTAGAAGTATTGATTTGTGTTTTTTTTTTCTTTTTTTAATCTACATTAAAATTGCAAGTTTCTTGTTTATGTTAGTTAATTAGTTAGGATAGAATTAATTATGATACTTAATTATTCATTTAAAGTTTGTGTGACTGCAACCTGTGTATATTTTTGTGTGGCTTTACTTGGTTCATAATGTTTTTTTTTTCTCTCTCTGTCTTTATTTTTTGTGTAGCTTTATTTTGTATATGGTGTATTTTTTTCTGTTTATTTATATTATTGTATTTGTATTCCTGGTGTTGTGGAAGAGAAGGCCTGATGGCCTTCACTACACCAGAATAAATAAATAAATAAATAAATGAGGTTTGGTTTTATATAACTTTATTATAATGACTATTCAACTTATAGGATGAAATTTGCGATATTGGTCAAAAACGTTTCAGAACTGCCTTAAAATCAACCAATTAGCCTACAGTTTGATAAGACGCCTCGTACAAAACGTTAATCACATAAAATCAAGAAATACGAATAAAATTTAACTTTGAAAATTACATTTTCAATATCTGTAACGTCAAGTAATAAATAAATATCTGTGAAAATCTTTCGTGTTTTTATTCTGTTTTTGTAACATTTCATCATAACGAATAGAAAGAAGAAGTGTGCGCACTCCTATCTGTTCAGCATTGTCGACGGTGACCAAGAGAATTAGTGGCGCTGCGATCGGTATTGCTCAGTTGGAAGCGAATATCCATAAAAGAAGCAGTAGTGTGTTCGTTCATTTCGTTTGCTTTTTTAGTGTAATTAAGTGCGTTAAATACTTTAAGTGCCAATACACTAATCTGCAATTATTCGTACACGAGTGACAAGTGAGTAGCTCTCACGATTTATTTATTAAAGGACGAGATTATTATGTTTTTGTCGTGTTATATTTGAAGCAATGCCTTCGTGTTTTGTTCCGGGTTGTAGGGCGTGCGTGTTTCATTTGCTTATGCAAACAGAACAGACAATAAAAGAAAAATTGAGCGATGGAATGTGGAGCGACATATTTCACGAGTCCATAGACAGTATTACCTCAATTGTAATTCAGCCACCGGGAACAGGATGCTGCTTGGATCATGCCATGGATATCATACCGAAACTAATTTTTCACTATATGAAATGTCGGTTCTTCTTCCGGACGAAACAAATCCGATGAGAACTCCAAGCTCCGAGAGCCGCCAAATCATCTCGTAAATTCTCCAAAGTGTCGGACAAGTAACTGTTGGTGAGTACATATTGCATGCCTACAAGCAGCCCTAAGTTAAGTTTTACATATTAAACTATTATTTGTTTTACAGTGTGATGTATATGAATGTGTTTTTCTTTCAAATAGTCTTAATGTTGTAAGTACAATGCCAGTTACGTACGTATTTGGAGCGAAAGGTAAACAGTGCAACTTACGTTAAATGTATTTACTTACTTACACACGGAACAGACTGAGCGAACTCTGCACTAGCGCCGTGTGGTATCGGCCGTTTGAATTAACAGAGTGCGACCACTACTTCTTTCTATTCGTTATGATTTCATCTTATCTTACTTTTGAGGTCAAGTAGGCCTATTGTTGTTTCGTATTTCCGCTCTGAGTAGTTGGCAATAGTATTTAGTATGCCGTGACAGGAGTTTGTTTTTGAACTTCATTACAAGGAAAGAGTCAAAATAATATCTTATTGCTCTGTTTTGTAATAATTATCATTTACATATGTAATTTGTTTTTTTTTTATTATCCCAAAAATTTAGTGAGCCTAGCTGCGAGATTTCGAGAATTCAATACAAAATCCACACAGCCAATCATTCCAAAAAAAACATCCCGCACAGCAATCAAAACTCCACATTTTTGTGGAATTCCACACAGTTTGGTAACACTGTAATCGAGAATGAAGAGTAATCATAACTTTGCAGTTAGAGAGGTTAATATTCAGATAATTTGAAAAGTAAACTGGTTTAGCTATTTATGAACATTAATTACTTATGACAATTAATACCCGTATACAGAGAGAAAATAAATATTATTATGCGTTATCCCATATAACAAACAAGAAATTAATTACAAAAGAAAACATACATATACAAGAATTCAATTATGCCTGTTCCAGTCTATGCTTGTGAGACATGGACACTCGCAAAAACAGGTGAGAATAAACTGAAAATTTTTTAAAGAAACATTTTGAGAAAAATGTTGAGAGTAGTTAGAAATGCAGATAATTTAGAATGGAGGCAATTAGACAATAAAGAAATTTATTATTTTTATAATGATTCTGAAATTGTGGCCAGAATTACAGCAAGAAGACTGCGATAGATTGGGCATGCACCAAGAGCACCAGAAGAAATAAGAGTAAAAAGGGTGTACACAGAAATTTCTTTAGGGAAAAGATCACTGGGAAGATCTAGGCATAGATATTTGGGCTTTGCTTTTTGAAAAGAAATTTTACAATGTTACATTTGTTCGGATCAAATTTCTACAGATTTAAGTCCACATCTGTGGAGTAACGGTCAGCGCGTCTGGCCGCGAAACCAGGTGGCCCGGGTTCGAATCCCGGTCGGGGCAAGTTACCTGGTTGAGGTGTTTCCTGAGGTTTTCCCTCAACCCAATACGAGCAAATGCTGGGTAACTTTCGGTGCTGGACCCCGGACTCATTTCACCGGCATTATCACCTTCATTTCATTCAGACGCTAAATGACCTAGATGTTGATACAGCGTCGTAAAATAACCCAATAAAATAAAATACAGATTTAAAGGACAAAACTAAATTTCTTTCAATCATTCATTATCATAATATACTGTACTCTTAAATTGACTTAGTATATTGGGAAGTAATTCAGTGGCTTTCCCAAAACACGCTGTGAAGTGTTTCATATAAAATAATTTTTTTTCTCAACGAGCAAAATTGTATTGAACTTTTTTTGTTTGAAATATCTAAAAGAATAACCCCCTGAAATTAATTATTTTACTTACGTTTCATTCTGTATATGCAGTATGTAGACTTGTAAGTAATAGTTTCTAGCCTACTTTCTGAAAATATTGTGAAGCCGGAATATCTTACTGCATGACTTATTTTTTTCTCAAATAACTTTCATCTGTTTTATTGGCGCCATAGATTCAGAGATGCCAACTTCTTAAATTTTCTTCGACTCTCTTTGTTGCTAACTTCAGAGCGTTGCTTCAGAGCAACAGAATGGATATAAACATCGCACAGAAAAAATAAAAAAACAAAAAGTAGTGTGTTGCTTCGAGTAGTCTAAGTGTTTAAACTAAAATTTAATATCTGCTATATTTGAATTGGTAGTGGCAGTCAATTTTAAGTGTCCTTCCTCTTCATTCATTTATAATTTTCTGCCCAAGAGCATGTCATACTTAATACTGTACTCTTTTATTTACAAACACAAAAAAAAATCCATTTCGCATCATTTTAATCAACATAATATTCTGAAATTATGCCTCAATTTAGACTTTTTCACTTTTTCCCATATAAATTTTCACTTTGCCCCATGTATGGTATGGGGCAATGTGAAAAATAATCAGGGGTTTGGTAAAAAAATATGCCCACGTGCATCAACGTCGGTTAGTGTAACCATCGGTTAAAATTGTCACCAAATCCCCGATTAACCATTTTTACGGTGGATCGACCTCGGTTACGACTTAAAATAGGAAGTTAACCACAGTAATCTCTAACCGGCCAAATATGAGCGGTTAAAGGAGATAACCAGCGATTAGTAGAGCAAGTAAAGCAAAATGGCGGCCAGAACCACAGGTGATTATTTCGAAGACGATTATTATTGTGCAGTACTTGAATTACTTGGATAGAGCGTGAGCGTGAAGGTTCTTTAGTGGAAAGAGAGAATTCTTGCGAGGAATGAGGTGACAGAAAATTTCAGGAGGGATTTCGTTTATCAAAATCTACAAATGGATCAATTGAAATAACACAAGAACAGTCATATTTCTCCTACGGATCGGCTGCTTATATTACGATTCTATGTAACTATTATTTTCTGTATTTTAAGAGCGAATACTCGAATACCGGTATCTCTTTCTCTATGTCACTGGCTGAACAAAGAGAGGTTATGGATGGATCTTAGGATAATGCACAATTCCCTGGTGTAGTCCAAGATCGTACACACATTCCTACCAATTTTCTGCATCCTTTTCCTTTATGGATATTCCATCTTTTTTATATAATAGGCCTACATTTAAATCTAGTAATTAAGTCTATCGATACTTCAACCTAACATTGGGATATAATCATTTTTGGATTCAATTTTCCATTTTGTACGATTTTAACCTAAAAGTACTGAAAAACAAAGAAATGGAACTCACAAATATAACAGCGCCCAAAGGCAAACAAATGCAACGCGAAAATGTAGGATACGTTCATTTCGATGTAGAACATAGTGAGCGCAGTCGTTTTTAGACGTTGACTATTATCTTTGCAGCGGTATGGATGCTTTCCTTTAGTCATTTTGTAGAAACAATGTACCATCATAGACTTTACTCTGGTTAAATGAGGTGTCAGCTAGCCATGTTTTAGTAATCGGTGATTATGAATGGTGCACATAAATTACATTTTAACCACGGCTACTGTTTAACCGTCGTTTCGTAATCTATGATTACTGCGTTTTTAATCAATGTTGATGCACTTCGCCAATACTGGGTGTTCATTTCAAAGTGTGTCATGACTTCACTGTTGTGAGTCAGCGATTTGAAGCGAGTTTGAGATTTTATGTCAGAGAAATTGCTTAGACTATTAATCAAGGAGTTCAATCTGAATTTGAGAACGTGTACGATATATCTTAAACGTCGTAGCAACAGATGGTGGTCTGTAAAGTCTGTGTGCTACCACAGTCTGGTATATACAGTCGCGAAGCTCAATACGTAGTAAATATGCAAACATTAGATAGTTGCTCACCACTAGGATCGCTAATATCGCCTCATTAGGGGCAATGCAAAATAGTACTGTCACAGTCTATTGTTTCTAGCACCCTCAAAACTCAAGCTTCGTGACTGTATATAGTAGACTGTGGTGCTACCATAGCCTCTTTCGAACTGTTTTTTGCGCGGGCAAGTCGTACGGCAAGTCGGTTGCGTACGGCAACATTCCACAACACAAATCAAATGCTCCGTGTCCATGTTGACCGTCGAAGTTAATGTGAACAAATAGGCTACGTAAGTAATCGTCTTAACCCTCTCCCCATATCCCGACAGTAAGAAAAAAAACTCACCTCAGTACGTGTTTCCAAACAGCTCACGTTCCTGCCACTACAGGCGTTACCGTACATATCGGTAAGTATTCTTCAGAATGAACGCCGTACTTGCTAGGCAACTTCTCTGTTACGTAGGTAATACGCCTCTGCGGAAGTGTAGGAAGATTGAATTCTCTAGGCTCATCGGCTAGCCACATGACGGCATGCAGCGAGCCATGACACACTTTGAACTGAACACGCAGTAGACCTCAGTAGTGGCCCGCAGTTACAAAGGTTGGCAGTTCTGTATGAAAAATAGTGTATTTAGCAAACGCGTGCTGTTTATTGCATCTAAATCGGATGACGCGTGTAATTACAGCCCTTCTCGAAGTTGACTGTGCACCCGAAATTCTACTCAAACAATCCGTGCGCTAACCTCTCCCACCTGGTACAACTAGTCACGTAGTGGAGTTGTGCCCCACAAGCTTTTCTAGTTTTTTTAAGTCAAATTAACGAAATCCTTCACTCCGGTGTTTGTCCATGTATTTTCTCCTCCAAACAGGTTACACGGGTGGGGGAGAAAGCGTTTTCATGAGCGCAGCAAAAAACCAATCGTTTCCATTACACATTTCGGTATTAAAATGACTAGTAGGCTACATGATTTCCTCGACGTTTTTCAGAGATTTCAGTATTTACATTTTTGTGTAGGACGTCCTAATTTTTTACGTTAACATGCAATTTCTCTCTTTAATTTCGAAAAGGGTTGGTTGATTAGATTTTCATTTCATTTAATTTTAATATAAAATATTTCCTTAGACACACTGACTAATCACATCACACCACCCACAGTACTATAACACACTGGAACTGTAATGATATACAGTAGTCCAGAAGCCTATGTGTTCTAACGCAGGTCATAAAGAGATGAGGGTGTTGGCGGTTCTTTTGTATATTCGGAGAGAGCTGCTTCGGTTGCAGCTCTAACGCAGTCTTATGGGAAGGTGAAGAAAACCAGTTTTCTGCTGCCGACTACCATACGTTGAGCTTCAGGAACTGCGATCACAGATCCGAAAAGTACACTACAGCTAAAATTCTCGAGCAGGTCAAGGCTCCTACAGACAGTAAAATCTCGAATCGAAAAGAATGAATTGGAAAAATAAATGAAACAATGAACTGGATTACATAAAAACACGTTTTACATTTTTAATTTCTTCAGGTCCATTTAAATGGCGGTTCTGCAGCTCTGCAGTTCTTATTGTAGAGCCGCCCCTGGATACCTAGTGAAGTATTACAAGATTTTCCTTCGGTGATCGCTGTAAACTACAGAGTGATTTATATAGAACTGACACATTTCTTTCATTAATTGTTTCAAAACGAATTGTGCTAGCGATAACTTACTATTCCTAAAATGTAGAGGAATTTTGGGAGATTTACCTCTATAGCAAATGTTGAAAATGTCCTCCATCCTGCATAAGGCACAACTCAACACGTCGTTCCATGTTACTGGCCACTCGTTGGAGGACTCTGTTGTCAATAGCTTGAATCTCCTGTGTGATGTTGTGCTTCAGATCGTCCAATGTCTGGGGACGTGTGGCGTAAACCCTATCTTTTAAGTAACCCCATAGAAAGAAGTCCGGTGTTGTCAAATCCGGAGATCTCGGTGGCCACAGGTTCCTGGAAATTATTCGGTCGTCAAAGAAACAACCATAACCCTATATGGCTTTAGGCCTGTACTTTTCGCAGCTCTCTGACACATTGAGTAGGTGTACCCTGTCTCCTGCGACAAACGTCTTAATGATTTTTTTTGGGTGACTGCTCCAGTCGTGCTCTTACGTCAACAACTACCGTGGGAAGCCTAGATGAACGATGCTTGCCCTTTTCACTCACCAGAGATCCAGTTGTTTCCAATTTGTTTACCAGTCCCAGTATTGTGTTTCTTTTGGGAGGATTGCGAACACCAAATTCTCTCTGGTATACCCTTTCATTAGCTGTAATTGAATTCGTAATCCAGTATTGCTTCACAAGGAAAAGTCGTTGATTTAATGTGTACTGCATTTTCACGTTGACACAAAATGTCGAAAACAGCTATCAACAATAGGAATAAAACATAAACATCTGCGCATCTAGTGCTGCCAACAATAGGAATAAAACATAAACATCTGCGCATCTAGTGACAAGGAATCGAAACTCCAGAACATTCTGCTCAATTTGGTGCTAAAATTGGGTCAGTGCTGCCAACAATAGGAACAAAACATAAACATCTGCGCATCTAGTGACAAGGAATCGAAACTCCAGAACATTCTGCTTAATTTGGTGCTAAAATTGGGTCATTGAATGAATTTCCAACGGAATAATTAAAGAAAGAAATGTGTCAGTTCTATACAAATCACTCTGTATTTAGAAAGGTTTGCTCTACTATATTCGGGATAGAAATTTACAATAGTATTTTATTTACAAACTGTCATTTGCGACTTGGTGAAAAGTGTTTCGCTTTGCCCCACTCTCCCCTAGGTATCATCTTTATCTCATTCAGTCGCTAGATAAAAAATATCGCAGTTGATAAAGTGTCGTAAAATGACCAGTTCAATAACTCCCTGAATGTTATCCCACATAATGTAAACTAAGTGCAGATTTGTGAAGAAGCCTCGTTGGTGCTGTCGAAGAGGTTCAGCAGAATCGTTAAATGATGGACATTGTGGTGCGGCACGCATTGTGTCGTGCCTCACGCAGGTGCGGGGCGCTGGGGTTCGCATGCTGATGTGAGCGAAATGAATGGATTGGCTGCGATTTAATTAACTTCTAATTCACACTCCCACACATTAGCTGCCATTAATTAGTGACCGCAGCAGGCTTCACGCTGCCGTGCACTGGATGACCGAGGGGCACGAAGCCCGTACCTGTTTACTCAACACATGCACTATTTCTCCTCCCCGCATGTCCGCGTTAACAAAGCTGGTCCGCTCATATCGATGCGATATTCCGTGTTCTGAATTTCGATCTCTCGTTAGTTAGGTTTCGCTTCACAACGCCAAAATAGCAACCCTTGGGTTTAATATATCTTAAACTTGGAAGGGGAACACGTATGGATTTAATTTCACCTCAAATGTAGGGTATTTTAGTCAGAAAAATGATATGACCTCATAATACTTATTCAAAATCTTAAGAACTGCTCTGTTGTTTGATGAAAATGAAAATAAAATGCGAGAAAATAAAAGAAATCGAGAAAGTATGTAAGAAAGTCCGAATAATTGCGTGAATGTTAATTTTTTTCCAAATTCATTCTCCCAAGAAATTGTTCCCAATGTTAATTTTTACCATAGGCCTATTTATTCTTCCAAAAATGTATTCCCAATGTTAACTTTTCTCGTATTCATTTTCCCAAGAAATTATTCCCAATGTCGATTTTTCTCATATTCATTTTCGCAAGAAATTATTCCCAATGTTGATTTTTCTCATATTCATTTTCACAAGAAATTATTTCCAATGTTGATTTTTCTCGTATTCATTTTCCCAAGAAATTATTCCCAATGTTGATTTTTCTCATATTCATTTTACCATGAAAATATTCCCATTGTTGATTTTTCTCATATTCATTTTCGCAAGAAATTATTCCCAATGTTAATTTTTCTCATATTCATTTTCCCAAGAAATTATTCCCAATGCTGATTTTTCTCATATTTATTTTCCAAAGAAGTTATTCCCAATGTTGATTTTCTCAAATCCATTCTCCCAAGAAATTATTCCCAATTTGATTTTTCTCATATTTATTTTCCAAAGAAATTATTCCCAATGTTAATTTTCTCAAATCCATTCTCCCAAGAAATTATTCCCAATGTTGATTTTTCTCATATTTATTTTCCAAAGAAATTATTCCCAATGTTAATTTTCTCAAATCCATTCTCTCAAGAAATTATTCCCAATGCTGATTTTTCTCATATTTATTTTCCAAAGAAATTATTCCCAATGTTAATTTTCTCAAATCCATTCTCCCAAGTAATTATTCCCAATGTTGATTTTTCTCATATTTATTTTCCAAAGAAATTATTCCCAATGTTAATTTTCTCAAATCCATTCTCCCAAGAAATTAATCCCAATGCTGATTTTTCTCATATTTATTTTCCAAAGAAATTATTCCCAATGTTAATTTTAAACATATTCATTCTCCCAAAAATGTATTCCTAATGTTAACTTTTCTCATATTTATTTTCCCAAGAAAATATTCCTAATGATAATTTTTCTCACATTCATTTTCGCAAGATATTTCAATTTTTGTCATATTCATTTTCCCAATAAATTATTCTCTCTGTTAATTTTTCCTATATTCATTTCCCAAGAAATATTCTCAATGTTAATTTTTACCATATTCATTCTCCCAAAAAATTAGTCCCATAATTTTTAATTTTTCCCATATTCACTTTCGCAATATATTATTCCGAATGTTAATTTCTTCCAAATTCATTTTCCCAAGAAATTATTCCCAATGTTAATGTTTATCATATTGATTCTCCCAAGAAATTATTCTCAATGTCAATTTTTCTCGTATTCATATTCACAATAAATTATTCCCAATGTTAATTTTTAGCATATTCATTCTCCGAGAAATTGTTCACAGTGTTAAATTTCCCCTTATTCATTTTCCAAAAAAAATATTCCCAATGTTTATTTTTCCTTCATTCATTCTCCTAATTTTTTGTACTTAGTTATTTGTTTGCTTGCTTATTTGTTGGTTTGTTTATTTATCTATTTGTTTAATGTGGCAGAGCTAAGGATAGGAAGTAAGTAAAAGAGATAGGTCTGGCAGTAAATTCCGAAAAGATAAAGTATATGATTGTCTCGTGACCAGAATATTGTACGAAATTGATATAACTTATAAAGATTGGAAATTATCCTTTGAAGAGGTGGAAAAATTCAAATATCTTGGAGCAACAGTAACAAATGCGAGTATAATGATACTCGGCAGGAAATTAACGCAGAATAAATATGGGAAATGCCTGTTATTATTCGGTTGAGAAGCTTTTATCATACAGTCTGCTCTCAAAAAAAAGATGAAAGTTAGAATTTATAAAACAGTTATATTACCGGTTGTTCTGTATGGTTGTGAAACTTGGATTCTCATTTTGAGAGAGGAGCAGAGGTTAAGAGTGTTTGAGAATAAGGTGCTTAGGAAAATATTTGGGGCTAAGAGGGATGGAGTTACAGGAGAATGGAGAAAGTTACACAACACAGAACTGCACACATTTTATTCTTCACCTGACATAATTAGGAACATTAAATCCAGACGTTTGAGATGGCCAGGGCATGTGGCACGTATGGGTGAATCCAGAAATGCATATAGAGTGTTAGTTGGGAGGCTTGAGGGAATAAGACCTTTGGTGAGGCCGAGACGTAGATGGGAAGATAATATTAAAATGGATTTGAGGGAGGTGGAGTATGATGATAGAGACTGGATTAATCTTGCTCAGGATAGGGATCAATGGCGGGCTTATGTGAGGGCGGCAATGATCCTCCGGGTTCCTTAAAAGTAAATAAGTAAGTAAAAAGTTAATTAACTACAAGGAAAAAACATTCCACTTCCTGCATGAATACTGGAATTGTAAAAATTATTTTCCCCAGAAAAGAAGATCTGAGACATTTCACACGACGTTAATCAATATTAAAAAGCTTGCTTCTCCCCGTGACAGGAGATCCCTTCTACATCCGCTCAGATGGGCGAAGCACGTTCATATGTGAAGCGGCAATTTAAGTGGAAGTCATTAGGAGACACGGTTCTGCTCCACCCATAAGTGGTGGCTTAGTGCAAAAGTGACGTTTGACACACGCGTTGTGTGGGTTATGGGATGAGAAAATGAAAACACGGATACGGGAAAAATCATAACTCCGTTCGTGCAAGTTTCTACACGTAAATTGAAAAATCATTTACTAATGTCAACTAGTTTTGCTATTAAAAAGTTTAATTTAAGTAAGGGAGCTCAAAGAGCATTGCATAATCCACAGGGGATGCTTTACGACTATGTGGTTGTGATCCATGAAAATAAATATTGTTTTCAGTTTCCTCATTCCCACTTAATTTAACAAAGAGACACATTTGGCCTTGTTATAAGGTAGTTAGTACAGCAGAGTCCGTATAGACCAGTTTCTATCTGATGCTTTTCCAATTCACTGCGGGCTAAAGCAGGGAGATACACTATCACCTTTACTTTCTAACTTCGCTCTAGAATATGCATTAGGAAAGTTCAGGATAACACAGAGGGTTTGGAATTGAACGGGTTACATCAGCTTCTTGTCTATGGCGGATGACTGAATATGTTAGGAGAAAATCCACAAACGATTAGGGAAAACACGGGAATTTTACTTGAAGCAAGTAAAGACATAGGTTTGGAAGTAAATCCCGAAAAGACAAAGTATATGATTATATCTCGTGACCAGAATATTGTACGAAATGGAACTATAAAAATTGGAAATTTATCCTCTGAAGAAATGGAAAAATTCAAATATCTTGGAGCAACAGTAACAAATATAAATGACACTCGGGAGGAAACTAAACTCAGAATAAATATGGGAAATGCGTGTTATTATTCGGTTGAGAAGCTTTTGTCATCTAGTCTGCTGTCAAAAATTCTGAAAGTTAGAATTTATAAAACAGTTATATTACCGTTTGTTCTGTATGGTTGTGAAACTTGGACTCTCACTTTGAGAGAGGAACAGAGACTAAGGGTGTTTGAGAATAAGGTTCTTAGGAAAATATTTGGGGCTAAAAGGGATGAAGTTACAGGAGAATGGAGAAAGTTACACAACGCAGAGCTGCACGCATTGTATTCTTCACCTGACATAATTAGGGACATTAAATCCAGACGTTTGAGATGGGCAGGGCATGTAGCACGTATGGGCGAATCCAGAAATGCATATAGAGTGTTAGTTGGGAGGCCGGAGGGAAAAAGACCTTTGGGGAGGCCGAGATGTAGATGAGAGGATAATGTTAAAATGGATTTGAGGGAGGTGGGATATGATGATAGAGACTGGATTAATCTTGCTCAGGATAGGGACCGATGGCGGGTTTATGTGAGGGCGGCAATGAACCTCCGGGTTCATTAAAAGACAGTAAGTAAGTAAGTATAAGGTAGTTAGTTATCTTTAAGTTCGCCAGGTCTCCAAAGTTTGCCACTCGTCGTTTTGTTAAAATACAATATTTGACCAAAAGTTGGCAGCAGTAACTTGAAGTATAATGCGTTAGAACTTCGTTGAATACTCAAGGCGCATTACCAGGATCTCTTGCTATGAGATAGGCGCGATATTATTTAACTGTGGTTTCCGGTGTAAGATTTTCTCCATAATTAACCGTTTCATTCAACTTAATAAGTAATGTATTTATAGATTGTAATATATTATTGTGAAGCCAATTTTGTATACTTTCTGGCTGTATTTTTAGAATTACTTTCACTATAGTGATGTTCTACTTTATGACATTATCATATGTTGGAACTGTTAAGTTCGCCATTGCATGCCCACATCTAACACCTTCCACATACGTTAAATATTTAGGAATTACTATAGATCAGCATTTACGTTGGGATAAACAAATTGATTTTATGTGTTTAAGTATAAGAAAGACAATTTATAAATTCACAACACTTCGAAATTTTATCACTAAGGAGGCATTGAGAATAATATTTTTAGCTTTGGTACAATCATTAATACAATATGGTATAATAAATTGGGGTGGAGTAGCATCATCTGTACTTAATCCATTAATTTTATTACACAGAAGATTAATAAAAATTTGTCTGACCAAAAATATAGATTACCCAACAAATTTAATTTATACAGATTTTAAAGTATTAACTATTGAAGAAATTTATAAATATAGTTCAATAACTTACTACCACAGAAATGAAATAAAACATAAATCTTATCGACATGAATATCGTACTCGAAGACAAAAGTCTACTTTCCCATTAATTGAGCCTAAATGTCATACAAATGCAGCTCTTAAACATGGTGCTAGTTTGGTCCAAGACGTTACAATAAAATTGCAAACCATTTTCTGAATTTAAAATATTTTAAAATTGAAGCTTTTAAAAAAGAAATTTATAAAATTATTCATGATATATAATAGGGTTAACTAGAGTCTGTTGGACAGTCGGGCATGTTGGACACTCCGTACTTTAACGTGTTACCTCGCCACTTGTGGGCACCACATTCAGCTAGAAGTCAATGACGGAAGAAGCCCCACTAGCAGAATGTGGTGCCCACAAGTGGCGTGGTAACACGTTAAAATACGGAGTGTCCAACATGCTCGACTGTCCAACAGACCCTAGTTTACCCTATTAATAAATGTGTGGATTTTCTTACCCTTTATTTCTGTCGACTATAATCATGTTTTTATTGAATAACACTGGCTTCTGTCTGATTGTCAATTTATATTAAATGAGCTTTTCTCTCTTTTTCTCTTTCTTCTTTTTTTTTTTTTTTTGTTTGCTCTTGTGTGTTATTTATTGGTTTGAATTAAGTTACTGTATTTAGTAAACTGTTCTTGTAAATGTTATGTTATTTATAGCGTCAGTGAAATGTGTCCTAATGTGTCAGTGAAATGCGTCATAGTGCCACTACAGTGAGTGAGATGAGAGTAAAGTGAAAGACTATTAAAACTTATGTAGGGCCTATACATATGTAGGTTGTATTGTGAAATTAGGTTATTTTATGTTTTATTATTAATTCTAATTATTGTGTTAAATTGTATTGTGTATATGATATTGTATTGTGTATTGTTTATACTGTGTATACCACTGCCACCGGGTGCTTGCCCACTTGCAGTGTAAATAAATACATACATACATACATACATACATACATACATACATACATACATACATACAAACAATACGTACGTACCTACATACAGTACATACATACGTACATACATACATACATACATACATACATACATACATACATACATACATACATACATACATACATACATACATACATACATACATACATACATACATACATACATACATACATACATACATACATACATACATATTATTGGCTAAGACCACACCGTACACGAGCCTGGCTCTTAAGGTAGTGGCTAGAAACATTTTTTTTTTACAATTTTAATTTGTACTCACTAGCTATTGTACGAAATGAAAATATAAAAAGTGGAAATTTATCTTTTGAAGAGGTGGAGAAGTTTAAATATCTTGGAGCAACAGTAACAAATATAAATGATACTCGGGAAGAATTTAAACACAGAATAAATATGGGAAATGCGTGTTATTATTCGGTTGAGAAACTTTTATCATCCAGTCTGCTGTCAAAAAATCTGAAAGTTAGAATTTATAAAACAGTTATATTACCGGTTGTTCTTTATGGTTGGGAAACTTGGACTCTCACTTTGAGAGAGGAACATAGGTTAAGGTTGTTTGAGAATAAGGTGCTTAGGAAAATATTTGGGGCTAAGAGGGATGAAGTTACAGGAGACTGGAGAAAGTTACACAACGCAGAACTGCGCGCATTGTATTCTTCACCTGACATAATTAGGAACATTAAATCCAGACGTTTGAGATGGGCAGGGCATGTAGCACGTATGGGCGAATCCAGAAATGCATATAGGCTCGTTTTCTTCAACCTTTGTTAAATTGTAACGTGTGTTATTCCATTTTAACTGTAAACTTTACAGTTGAAGCATTTCTTCAACTACTGTTGGTACTAACAGACTGTTAAAACCTATGTCAATTTAACTGCCCAATTTCATGCAGTTAAATCATTTAACTCTCTGTTAGCGTAGAAGTATTCAATATGGGTGGCGTGTTAGATGCTGAACTTATATATCTGGATTATTTATAAAATGATATCCATGAACACATAAACAGAGCGGATGATTTCTGTGATTTGACAGACCAGAAGTTCATACAAAGGTATAGGCTATTTTCTGCCAAGCCTCACTTTTCGGTTTCAACTTAGATCCGTTTGTTTGTTTATTCTCATTAATTGGTTTATACTGCAGAAGGTTTCTTTCGAATGAAGAGAAATTAATCCCACGATTTCTTTTTGTTCCAGTGTTTTCCATTTCATAACAGCAATACCAATACGCCGCTCCACGCTATTGTGATACAGACGAGGAAAGAAGCAGAAATCAAATCTCGTAGAATAGAAAGACTTCTATTCTCTCTGAATTAAACAACGGAAACAAGCGAGAATCACAATTGTCAGTGTTCAGAAAACAGAAGTGAGCCTATACTTGGTTATAGGTTATGGTTAAACTCTAGAATCTCTGGTCCTAACAGAGAGTTAACAAACAGAATGTTAAAATGTGAAATATAAAGTTGAAGAAACGAAATATTTTTAACAGCAATTCATACTTTTAACTTACAGTTAATTAACGCTATGTTAGGTGCATTTTAACAAAGGTTGAAGAAACCGGGCCATAGAGTGTTGGGAGGCCGGAGGGAAAAAGACCTTTAGGGAGGCTGAGACGTAAATGGATTTTAGGGAGGTGGGATATGATGATGGAGAATGGATTAATCTTGCTCAGGATAGGGACCAATGGCGGGCTTATGTGAGGGCGGCAATGGACCTGCGGGTTCCTTAAAAGCCAATAAGTAAGTAAGTAAGTAAGTAAGTAAGTAAGTAAGCTAGCTAGGTAAATAAATAACAATAAATAATAATAATAATAATAATAATAATAACTGTTCTTATTCATAACACTAGCCTCATCTGAACGATACGTAGCATTGCACAAAGGACGGAAGTTACGCTACTTATAATATTTTAATGGGAACGTCTTCGGTAAGAATAATCAACACGCGAGTCGGCATCTTTTAGCAAGACGAAACATTTCCGGGTGATCCTGACATAAGTCACTGTTGACCAAAAGCTGTGAAGGGCCGACTGCGGCAAAGGGCACGCTTCCACCTTCCCTCGCGATGCTCTGGTGGACTCCAAAAGACTCCCGACAGCCACACGCCGATGGCCACAGACAGTCGCGGCACTGTTGCGCCGCCTTCTCCGCGGACCAGGCGTCCGTTTGACAAGCTCTGTTATTGTCTGACGGAAACCGCGGCTCGCTGCTCCAGCCAAGTTGCAGTAAATATGCCGCGTCCTGATATTTCCTTTCATATAAGTGTGATATAAATAAACGCATTCACTTTCATATCGCTCGTAATTGAAGAAAGGATTACACGCCCAGATGTTTCCTTTGGTAAAATTAAAGATTCCTTGACAGCGAGCACATCTGTGGTAAATTTAGCCCACAGTAACCTGAAACCACATGTAAGGAACAATCTCGAATGAGTTTTTAATTTCCCTCGATGTTGCTTCGTCATTTCTTCATGCAAATCGGGACTTATTTCTCAGGGCCGCCGAGAAGGGGGGGGCAAAGGGGGCGAGTGCATGTGGGGCATTGAGCAATAAGGGCCCGTCAGATTAAGTGAGTCTGATTACTTTTATTATTACGAATAATTATTCGTAGATACATGCGGGTACTATAAAATTTTGTAAGAACATTTGTTACGTAAATTTGACATATTAACTAAACAATAATAGAATTAATACAAATTACCACCAGCGTATAGGTAATTAAGTATGGACACTTCGCGTCGGTACCTTTGATGTAACCGGATTGATTTCAATGACCTTCAAGCCAGCTAGAGCGTGAGATTCTGCTTTCTCCCTAGAGTTGGCGCTGACATCACACGAGCTAACAGTCGATACAGCGGAAATATAACACATGCAATTAATACATCTAGGTACATTATGTACTCAAATAAAATAAATTGGATCCATAAAATAATAAATCCGTCATTAACTGTAATGTCTAGACTCTAGAGTTCCTTTATAATGAGAGTTGAGGCGTTGACCCCAACAACAATTAAAATATGTAATGATTCGATAGCACTGAAAATGGAAAAACAAAACTCTTATGAGAAGTAAAATCATATACCTATATTATATTATATACAAATATTAAACGAATTCGATACTTAATTTTATAATACAATTTATTATATCTGAAATATAAACAAAAATATTACAACTAGTTTGTCACTGAGAAATAAGGAAAAGCTGTTAACTTGAGTTTATTTGAAGCAAAGCGTTACTAGATTATGCAATAAGGTAAGCGATGTTTGGATCCTGTGTCTCAACTCTATTCTCAATTATTATCTTAGCGTATGCTCGATTACACTGACCTCTAGCGCTTGAAAGTGGAACTAAACGCCGGCGCACAGAGAAACAAAACAGGAAAATTCGCTCAGTGTCCATTCTTTATAATCCCTATTCGCTGTTACCACTTCTTCATATGTAAATATCTGACTTTTATATAATAGAATATCGGTTTCTTGCATTAACGTTCACCGACACGACAATTGAGGGCCCCGGTATTTCTCTGAACTACGTTCCCGTCACTTGTACTGAATACGTTCGATTATTTTATTGGCTTGCCCTTTTTAACTACCAACCCCCTGCTGGTCCACTGCAATATGCTAGTGGACTCTACCAAACCGAAGTCGCAGGATACGTTTCTTTTCAGTACATTGTATGTTTATTGTCAAAAGTTTCGTCTTTTCGATGTCGTTTGTCTAGAAAATTCTGTTTATTAGTATTACCGGTTGTAGTTTAACTGCACAATGGACAAGTACAGGCATAAGTCGGGAGCTGAGAAGCACAAGGAGAGACAGAAAAAATTGAAAGGTATTAATATGGGTGCTAGACTGCGTGAAAAATATTATGGAGACATTAACAAAGATATCAGTGATGAGCCGAAATATTTAAAATCAATTCATGCCTCTAATTTAGGCCCAATCCCACTGAAACCTATGTATCTCCTAAATAGTCTGAGGGAATTAAAACTGGACAGTTTATTTACAAATATTTGTCTAACCATTAGATTATTCTATAAAATTCCTGTGACAGTTGCTGATCTGAAAGATCCTTCAGTAAAATGAAGAAAATAAAAAATGTATTCAGATAAACAATGTGTCAAGAACGACTGAGTAACCTTGGCTCCTTAGTCTGGAGAGCGATCTTGCTAGGTCTTTAAATTTTGATGATATAATTGATGATTTTGCGTCAGTAAAGTCAAGAAGAGTTGTTTGTTGATGTTGGACTGGAAGTTAGAAATTACAGATGTTTAGAAATAATGTTTTATCAATAAAATATGCTGTACTAATATGAAGTTTTGCTAAAAGTTTTCAACGTAATAAAAGTGTACATTTTTAAGTTCATACCTGTGTATGGGGTTATCTCTTATTTATTTTGAAAATAATTATTATGGTTAGAATAACTGATAACTTGTAATTGTTGCTTTTTCCAACGAGGGTCCGAGTACAATATTGCATAGGGGCCCATAAATTCTGTCGGCGGCCCTGATCGTAATTATTTTCGTACAAATAGGCCTATCACTAGAAATGACCGAAATAATCGGAACGTAATTTCAGCTTGTGGTAAATTTCATTTAAAATATTAAAGGCCCATTCAGAATGAAAATTAAACATAACGTAAGCGTTAACTTAAGAATGTAAACGCTACGGTAAAATCACATCATTCATGATGGGGACATAAATATAACCGCAAAGATACTTGGTAACCATGGAAACATAGCAACAACGCCATTTCCTCATATTCTGTCGTATACTTCAGCGCTCCACGATTGTGCACTGTTTGCAAATCACGTAAGCATAAGCATGAAAGTTTGAAGTTCGCAAACTTTCATGTTAACGTCTAACGGCAATGTTAATGTCAGTGTTTATGTGAATCATTGTGAATGATCCCATTTGATAACCTGGCCGCAAACTTCTGTGTTTTTGTTACGGTTGTGTTTAATTTTCATTGTGAATGGGCCTTAACTTAATCGCAGTTCCTTACTCCAAAATAAATATTGTAGCGTACTGATGGAAAAAATATCTTCCACAAAACCCAAGTGGCAATTTGTTGTGTCAATAGAGCGTAATAGATTTATTACTTGCACTGAGTGTGAAGAAACACAAGAAATTATTAAGACTATTACAATTCTAGTTCGTCATACTAGTTTCGACCAATAAAACGGTACGGAACGACGTATTTCAACCAATCATGGCTGCGTATCCTACAATTTTTATCATCTCCCTAGAATTTGTTTTTATCACATCTCTAGCATTTCTTTCTTTATTTGCCAATATTGTACTTTCAATAATTGTAGGCCTACCTTTTAAAATAATTAATATATATTTCATCATCATTAATTAACATTTTTCTTTAATTTATCTTGTTTATATTATACAAACTGCTGAGCCATTTATACCCGAACCCACACTTTCTGAAGTCGAAATTGCGATAGAGAATCTGAAAAATTACAGGTCTCCAGGTATCGATCAAATTCCAGCAGAATTAATATAAGAGGGTGGGAGCGCATTATCTAGCGAAATTCATCAGCTTTTACTTACTATTTGGGAAAAGGAAATTGTACCATCAATAGAAGTAGGCTATATATTTTTTCATTAATAAACTTTCTCGTATGTAATCGTGAAAACTTTATAACTAATGACACAGTTCATAGCATAAATAGCCTACTCGTCAAAAAATGACTTTCATATACCATCGACAAGTCTATCGTGCTATCAAAAAGAAGTGTGTTATACGGCAGTAAAAATCTTTAATAGCCTCCCTATGGATATAAAAATTCAAACTCAAAACATAGGATTATTTTGGGTCAAATTAAAGAAGTAGGCCTACCTAATTTATCATGCCTTCTGTTCTGTAGGTGAATTTATGATATTCAACAACACTTCATGAATATTTCTGTCTTGTATTAAGTATCGATATTAACCCTTTGTATTTACTAGTATACTGTAAAACTCTTCTCCAAAAATATATTTCAACTAGACTGTGACTATAATTAAGACTTTGTAGTACTATTAAGATTTTTTGACACGTTCCATATTCTAGCTGTGAAGCGATGTACGAATATACCATGGAGTATAAATAAATGCAATACAGTACAATACAACAAATCTCCATTTTAATCTCATATCATCGCAGGTATACCGTAGATCGACGTCCTATAGCACACCCTGGACAACGACTATGTCGGTAAATTAGTCTACTCATCTGTCTTTGTATGGGTTAATGATCAATAGTTAATACTCACCATTATTAAAAAATATTTTTATGAAATCTCTGTACAAGATTAATGATAAGAGATAGAATTTATCGATTTATCAGTATTTCCTTCGAAATGTTGCAACGGTTCATTTCATCAAAAATTGTTTTAAAATTTTCTGAAATCAGAAGCGCTTTTTCAATTATCGTAAGCATGACCCTTCTTGACATCGAAGTCTAGCGTCCTTGCAAAGTGATCGTCATCTAAGTGACGCTCTAAACTACTGCTAATGAATTGTCATTATAACAGTGTTAGCACTTGTATCTTCCACCCTGGGGTTCTCACACTTCTGTCCCTTCCACACAATGCTGCCTTTTGATGACCGACCACCCACTAAACTGGGCCAAAGACCGCATGTCGTACCACCGCCATCGAGAAACTGAGTTTTTTCTGATAGATTACTTTTACATTCAGTTTCAGGGTGGATGGATGGATACTTTATTAATGCTGAAGAAATTACAAATAATGTATAGCAAAGTCAGTAAAAAAAACATTAAAAATTAATAATACAGAATTCATTAAGACTATACAAAGGGTTTAAAATCAAATATATCTTGAGCTTGCGTTTAAAAGCATTGATGGGTAATTCCCTTACATATACTGGGTGTTCATTTCAACGTGTGTCATGACGTCACTGTTGTGAGTCAGCGACTTGAAGCGAGTTTCAGCTTTTATGTCAGAGAAGTTGCCTATTAATCGAGGCGTTCAATCTGAACTTGAGAACGTGTCGGTATAACTTGAACGTCGTAGCAACAGATGGCGGCCTGTACGGTCTGTGTGCCACCATAACCTTTTTCGAACTGTGTTTTGCGCGGGAAAGTCGTACCCAGGGTATTTGTTATCATCCATTGAGTACGGCAACATTCCACAACACAAATCAAATACTCCGTGTCCATGTTGACCGTCGAAGTTAATGTCAACAAATACTGTACGTAAGTAATCGTCTTAACCCTCTCCCCATACCCCGACAGTAAGAAAAAAACTCACCGCAGTACGTGTTTCTAAACAGTTCACATTCCTGCCACTACCGGCGTTACGGTACGTATCGGTAAGTACTCTTCTGAATGAACGCAGTACTTGCCAGGCAACTTCTCTGGCACATAGGTAATACGCCTCTGCGGAAGTGTAGGAAGATTGAATTCTATAGGCTCATCGGCTAGCCACATGACGACATACAGCGAGCCATGACACATTTTGAACTGAACACGCAGTATAGGTAAACTATTAAAAAGTTTAACTGATACTGTCTCAAAATTATTTTGAGTAATGTTGAATTTGTTTTTGGTAAGATAAATATTTGAACAATTTCGTGTTGGATAATTATGTAAATCGGAACCAAAAATGTATTTAGACAAATTATTCATAATATAAATAAGACAACTCAAGGCATATAAAGACGTCAATGTTAATACACCAAGCTTAGAAAATCATGATTCAACATCACAGAAGAATATTGCCACATTTGTATTATGTTACTTCATTCAGCACCATAGATGAATATTGTCACATTTGTATTATGTTACTTCATTCAACACCATAGATGAATATTGTCACATTTTTATTATGTTACTTCATTCAACACCATAGATTATTATTGTCACATTTGTATTATGTTACTTCATTCAACACCATAGATGAATATTGTCACATTTGTATTATGTTACTTCATTCATCATATTCAGAAGAATATTGCCATTTTGTATTATGTTACTTCATTCAACACCATAGATGAATATTGTCACATTTGTATTATGTTACTTCATTCATCATATTCAGAAGAATATTGCCAATTTGTATTATGTTACTTCATTCAGCACCATAGATGAATATTGTCACATTTGTATTATGTTACTTCATTCAACACCATAGATGAATATTGTCACATTTTTATTATGTTACTTCATTCAACACCATAGATTATTATTGTCACATTTGTATTATGTTACTTCATTCAACACCATAGATGAATATTGTCACATTTGTATTATGTTACTTCATTCATCATATTCAAAAGAATATTGCCATTTTGTATTATGTTACTTCATTCAACACCATAGATGAATATTGTCACATTTTTATTATGTTACTTCATTCATCATATTCAGAAGAATATTGCCAATTTGTATTATGTTACTTCATTCAACACCATAGATTAATATTGTCAAATTTGTATTATGTTACTTCATTCATCATATTCAGAAGAATATTGCCACATTTGTATTATGTTACTTCAGTCAACACTATAGATGAATATTGCCACATTTGTATTATGTTACTTCATTCATCATATTCAGAATAATATTGCCACATTTGTATTATGTTACTTCATTGAACACCATAGATTAATGTTGTCAAATTTGTAGTATGTTACTTCATTCATCATATTCAGAAGAATATTACCACATTTGTATTATGTTACTTCAGTCAACACTATATATGAATATTGCCACATTTGTATTATGATACTTCATTCAATAACATAGATTAATGTTGTCAAATTTGTATTATGTTACTTCATTCATCATATTCAGAAGAATATTGCCACATTTGTATTATGTTACTTCATTCAACACCATAGATGAATATTGCCACATTTGTATTATGTTACTTCATTCAACACTATAGGTGAATATTGCCACATTTCTATTTTGTTACTTCACTTAAAACCATAGATTAATATTGTCACATTTGTATTATGTTACTTCATTCATCATATTCAGAAGAATATTGCCACATTTGTATTATGTTACTTCATTCAACACCATAGATGAATATTACCACATTTATATTATGTTACTTCATTCAACACTATAGGTGAATATTGCCACATTTCTATTTTGTTACTTCACTTAAAACCATAGGTGAATATTGTCACATTTGTATTATGTTACTTCATCATATTCAGAAGAATATTGCCGCATTTGTATTATGTTACTCCATTCAACACCATAGATTAATATTGTCACATTTCTAATTTGTTACTTCACACAAAACTGTAGGTGAATATTGTCACATTTCTATTTTTTATTACTTCACTTAAAACCATAGGTGGATATTGTCACATTTCTATTTTGTTACTTCATTCAACACCAAAGATGAATATCGCTACATTTGTATTATGTTACTTCAGTCAACATCAAAGAGGAAGTTTATTGTCGCACTTACATTGTTACCTCAACATCAGAGATTAATATTTTAATACTTGAATTAATTCAGCCAAGACCGAACATGTAGAGTAGTCATTCTTGTATTACTTTATTTCATTGAACACAAAACATACAGTAATATTATCATAGTTGTATTATTTTATTTTAATCAACACCAAACATGTAACATATCTTCACACTTGTATTATGTCAATATGTTTATTCATTCAACACCAAGCATGAAACATTTTTCCCGCATTTGATTCAACACTGAACATGAATATTATCCCACTTACGTTGTGTTAAATCCCTCAAATACCTACATGAGAACTATTTTCAGTTTGTTAGGCCCATATAAGTCACCGTTTTATTTTCAGTATACGTTATTTTCATATCTTTATTCTCTATTTCCTTTAACTCCGTACATGATTGTAATTTTCAGATTCTATTCACTTCGCTTAATTGTTTAAAAATGTCTTAACTCAATCATAAATCTATATAGTCTATTATTTAAATAAATGCAAGTTAGAAGGATGGAATGACACAGTAACTGCGTCTATTTCTCAGGATCAATTCTCCATACTGAACGTTTCATTTTCAGTAGAATAATACTCATATGTATACCAATTATGTTAAAACTCTTCACAAAACCTCCCGTACGTGTAAACTTTCAGTTGCGGGATGCAACTGATATAAATAAAATGTATTGAAAACAAATCCAAACACGACTATCTGAACTGTACGTTAAATTCCAAACATTTTCGTAATATTGTAACATACATGAAGCTAATTCACTTAAGTTCTGCTCCGCTTTTATGGCGTTATCGTCTGAAAGCCGATTGGCTGTTATATATTGATAGAGAATATTCGTTGTAAAAGTGTAATTTAATCGCATATTACAGCGAAGGTAAAAAAATGCGATCGTTTATATGGATAATGATTGAAGATTGAACAGACCGGCAGACAATTCCATTTCCAATATACTTTGTGTGCCGTGCCTTCTGCCGATAATTTGTTTAAACTGATCGGGATATTACCTAAGCGGAGGTCATTTGGGCTCCCGTTTTAATACCAGATAAATATAGATAAAGGAAATTTAGAATATCAACGATATGGCCGCCGCCAATCAATCACAGAATCGTAATACTGAGAGACTACAATGTGAAATGAATGCCGAGGAATATGGATATAGTATATTCAATACTAGAGCTACGTACATGCTTCCTTTACGTTGCATCGAGCACTCACAAATATTCATAGCACTACGTATCGTCACCACCACCACCACCACCACCACCACCACCACCACCACCACCATACAATCGTTATAATCATCATCATCTACATCAATAATTTTTATTATAGTCTACACTTGGGTATCTTTCTTCATCTTGTCCATCCATCGCCTTCATCTGCTCATCCGTCTCTTTTATGTTGTTTAACCGTCTTCATGTTGTTTAACCGTCTTCTTCATGTTGTTTAACCGTCTTCTTCATGTTGTTTAACCGTCTTCTTCATGTTGTTCATCCGTCTTTTTCATGTTGTTTAACCGTCTTCTTCATGTTGTTTAACCGTCTTCTTCATGTTGTTTAACCGTCTTCTTCATGTTGTTTAACCGTCTTCTTCATGTTGTTTAACCGTCTTCTTCATGTTGTTTAACCGTCTTCTTCATGTTGTTTAACCGTCTTCTTCATGTTTTTCATCCGTCTTCTTCATGTTGTTTAACCGTCTTCTTCATGTTGTTCATCCGTCTTCTTCATGTTGTTTAACTGACTTCTCATGTTGTTTAACTGACTTCTTCATGTTGTTTAACCGTCTTCTTCATGTTGTTTAACCGTCTTCTTCATGTTGTTTAACCGTCTTCTTCATGTTGTTCATCCGTCTTCTTCATGTTGTTTAACCGTCTTCTTCATGTTGTTTAACCGTCTTCTTCATGTTGTTTAACCGTCTTCTTCATGTTGTTTAACCGTCTTCTTCATGTTGTTCATCCGTCTTTTTCATGTTGTTTAACCGTCCTCTTCATGTTGTTTAACCGTCCTCTTCATGTTGTTTAACCGTCCTCTTCATGTTGTTCATCCGTCTTTTTCATGTTGTTTAACCGTCCTCTTCATGTTGTTTAACCGTCCTCTTCATGTCGTTTAACCGTCTTCTTCATGTTGTTTACCCGTCTTCTTCATGTTGTTTAACCGTCTTCTTCATGTTGTTCATCCGTCTTTTTCATGTTGTTTAACCGTCCTCTTCATGTTGTTTAACCGTCCTCTTCATGTTGTTTAACTGTCCTCTTCATGTTGTTTAACCGTCCTCTTCATGTTGTTCATCCGTCTTTTTCATGTTGTTTAACCGTCCTCTTCATGTTGTTTAACCGTCCTCTTCATGTCGTTTAACCGTCTTCTTCATGTTGTTTAGCCGTATTCTTCATGTTGTTTAACCGTCTTCTTCATGTTGTTCATCCGTCTTCTTCATGTTGTTTAACCGTCTTCTTCATGTTGTTTAACCGTCTTCTTCATGTTGTTTAACCGTCTTCTTCATGTTGTTTAACCGTCTTCTTCATGTTGTTTAACCGTCTTCTTCATGTTGTTTAACCGTCTTCTTCATGTTGTTTAACCGTCTTCTTCATGTTGTTCATCCGTCTTTGTCATATCGTTTAACCGTCTTCTTCATGTTGTTTAACCGTCTTCTTCATGTTGTTTAACCGTCTTCTTCATGTTGTTTAACCGTCTTCTTCATGTTGTTTACCCGTCTTCTTCGTGTTGTTTACCCGTCTTCTTCATGTTGTTTACCCGTCTTCTTCATGTTGTTCATACGTCTTAATTTTAATTTTGTTTATCCACCTTCCTCTTCATTTTGTTTATCCGTTTCTTACATGTTGTTTACTCGTCTTCTTCATGTTATTCAGCCGTCTTTTTATGTTGTTCATCCGTTTTCTCATGTTGTTCATCCGTTTTCTCATGTTGTTCATCCGTTTTCTCATGTTGTTCATCAGTCTTCATGTTATTAATTCGCCTTCTTCTTCATGTTGATCATTCGCTTTCTTTATGTATTTCATCCGTCTTTTTCATGTTGCTTCTTAATTATGTTCATCCGTGTTTTACTTGTTGCTCACCAGTCTTCTTTATGTCGTTCATCCGCCTTTTTCTTCATTTTTATCGTTCATCTTAATTTTGTTCATCCGCCTTCTTCTTAATTATGTTCATCCGTGTTTTACTTGTTGTTTACCAGTCTTCTTCTTAATGTTGTTCATCCGTTTTGTTCATGTTGTTTACCCGTCTTCTTCATGTTTTCATCAGTCTTCTTCATGTTTTCATCAGTCTTCTTCATGTTTTCATCAGTCTTCTTCATGTTTTCATCAGTCTTATTCATGTTTTCATCAGTCTTCTTCATGTTTTCATCAGTCTTCTTCATGTTTTCATCAGTCTTCTTCATATTTTCATCCGTTTTCTTCCTGTTCATCCGTCTTCATGTTGTTCAGTCGACCTGGTTGGCGGAGTTGGTACAGCGCTGGCCTTCTATGCCCGAGGTTGCGGGTTCGATCCCGGGTCAGGTCGATGGCATTTAAGTGTGCTTAAATGCGACAGGCTTATGTCAGTAGATTTACTGGCATGTAAAAGAACTACTGCGGAACAAAATTCCGGCACACCTGCGACGCTGATATAACGTCGGCAGTTGTGAGCGTCGTTAAATGAAACATAACATTTAACATTTTCATGTTGTTCATCCGTCTTTTTCTTGCTGTTCATCCCTCTTCCCCAAGTTGTTCGTCCGTCATTTTCATGTTATTTAACCTTCTTCTTTATGTTGTTCATATGCTTTCTTCTTCATTTTGTTCATCAGTTTTTTACATGTTGTTTACTCGTCACCTTCAAGTTGTTTCTCCACAAGGCTGGTACTCTGAGTGGCTGTTGATAGAAGATCGATGCTTCATGGAGTCTATTTCTACTGTATGCTCTCTTACAACAACTCCGCGAGTGTTCTGGAGGACAGACATGAGTTGCCTGGCAGTGGTAATCCGGTGGTACTTAGTATGTAGGTCTAGAACCAAAAATCTATCCTGCCATTCTGTTTTTTTCCTTCCTCAACCTCGATGTCTTTCCGGGACCTTGATAATGCAGCCATTATCAGTTAATAATACACAGAGATGTGTTCAACATCTGACTTATTCAGGTCACCTAAAAAGATAGAAATACAAATAATAATAATAATAATAATAATAATAATAATAATAATAATAATAATATATGAATTAAATTCATTTCTTGAAAAACTACAGCTTTGAACATCTCAGAAATTTTGAAATGATGTTCCACGATTTAATAATAATATTTTAGGATTAAAATAAGAAAATATGAAGAACTCTTAAGAAAATGATAAGGAATCTTAAAGATGTGACATTTAAGATTTATTGCTATTGTTGTTGTTATTATTATTATTATTATTATTATTATTATTATTATTATTATTATCAGTTATCACTATCATTATTGCTATCTCTGTTTTCTTTGATTTTTTTATATTAGCTTGATGAGAGCTCTATAGTGTTCTTTTGACCCTCTGTAGGTCTTTAATTTAATTTGTATTATTTTCATTAGTGTTTGTATTTATATGTGCTATCTGGTAGGATGGAAAAGAAGGCCTTATGGCCTTAATCCTGTCACATTAAATAAATAAACAAATAAATAATAATAATAATATATAAAAATTATCGCTCACAAAAAGGATATTCCAGGCGATAATTTTCAATTATTATTTTTATTACCTATCTATTTATTCACATATTAATTTATTTATTCAGTAATTGATTTATTTATTCATTTATTTATTTACTTGCCCATTTATCTACCTATTTATATCTTTATTTATTTATTTACCTGTTTATTTATATATTTATTCATGTAATTATTAATTAATTTATTTATTTATTTATTTCTGTATTGATTTATTCATTCATTTACGTATCTATTTATTCATGTACTTATTTCTTCAGCCATTTATTTCTTTATCCATTTACTTATTTATTTATTTACCTATTTACTTATTTATTTATTTTATTTATTTACCTATTTATTTATTTACCCATTTATTTATTTACCTATTTATTTATTTATTCGTTTATTCATTTACTAATTTATTCATTTATTCACTCACTCACTCACTCAGTCACTCTCTCTCACTCTCTCATTTATTTATTTATTTATTTATTTATTTATTTATTTATGTATTTATTTTAATTTATTGGTCTGACCCAATATTTTGGGTTTGCCCTGCGACACACAGAATAGCTCACAATAAAATTTAAAATGAAAAATTATATAAACAGGTTTCAGACAAAAGTGAATAAGACATAAGAAAAAAATAGAACCAAATATAATTTAAATTGAATGTACACCATAAAGATGCTGACGAAATATCGCTACAGAAAATTGTATTATGGTGGTGACGATAGCATCTTATGTATTTATTTATGTATTTATTTATTTACCTATTTACTTATTTATTTATTTTATTTATTTAACTATTTGTTTATTAATTTACCTATTTATTTATTTATTTATTTACCTATTTATTTATTTACTTATTTATTTATTTATTTTATTTTATTTATTTGTTTATTTATTTATTTATTTACTTACTTAATTACTTACTTACTTATTTACTTACTTATTTATTTACTTATTTGTTTTGTTTGTTTGTTTGTTTGTTTGTTCGTTTGTTTATTCGCTGGAGTTAAGGCCGTCAGGCCTTCTCTTTCACACCATCAGAAATGCAATACGACTGCAAGAAAAACAAATAAGAAAAACGCTAGAGGTTACTGGTAACTGACTAATAAGTGCCTATGCTATTCGAACTTCAAGCGAAATGCCATTAATTTTATTGCGCTAATAATTTTAGCATAATTATTACTGTTCTGTGGAGCTAAAATAGCTAGAACAAACTGAGCTTTGAACTTGAAAGAGCTTGTAACTGCATGAATCACTTACGTCTAAAATTATTCACCAAGATGCGCTTAATTGTCGTCCTCGTATCATTAAATACGGCACAATCGCTGCCTTTCAAGCAGGGCATTTGATGTAGAACAGAAAGCAAACACAAAGTATGCATCGAGTGGGGTGGCGGCAACTAATTAAACCGGGGTAACGTGCGAAACCTTCTGCTGTGTTCTGTTCTCAGTTCAAGATTCACATGCAGTACTAATTGCTGGTCCTGGAAATTCTTCTAAATAGCGGCTACTCATTAGCTTCTACACCTCGTGGCCGCGCACACAGCCCTGTTGTCTGCACGTGAGAGCAGGAACTGCCCAAATCCATAATCACCTGCCCGAAGTGCGTAGTGAACTAATGGTGATATGGTCGCGCACAGCTGAAACTTATGTCGCAAGAGTTTCGACATCATACAAACAAGAGGAAAAATGTAGATACAGGGTGATGCATAAGTCCTTCCGGCGTTTCGGAAATCTATAGCGCATACATGGGCACAATTTTCGGTTACGTGAGGCACTCGATTTGAAATAGTTTGTTTGCTAGGAGAGGAGACTGCAGAGTAGGATGGGAAATATAAACTGTTGTGACCTGCGTCACCTTATCGTAATCACTAAGGCGGTCAGTGGCGAATTATTAGGAAAACGCTTGGTTAGCGTGAGAGACTCGAAAACTTTTATTCATTTTGGCAAATTAATTCGGCAGCTTTAATCATAAACCTCTTTACTATTTCTCCATCATTGAATTGATTTAAATCACAGGCGAGAAATTGCGTAACTAGCCATCACGTTGTCTACGTTTATTTTATTGAATATTCTGGCGTTTCTCAAGATTACTTAATAGATTTGCACGTTCTCGACCTAAAATAATTTCAGAAAATCATATTTCGTTTTCTACGCACATTTGTTATTTTTTTATAGATTTCTTTTGGAAATAATACGTACAAACAACATTTAATTCCTCGTATCTTTTAATGCAGCGTGTTTAAGGTATAATGTCGTATTTAGTATACTATGCAAATGTTAAGATCATAAATTTCCTTCGGAATAGTACGAAAAATAACATTTAATTTGTCTTACCTTCTAATTCAGTATGTTCTTCATGACATAAGGAGTAATGTTGTTGTATATTAAATTTATTAATGCCTAATAGGATTTTCGAGCATAACATACATTGTATGTTCTCCCCTTCTAAACAGCAAAAACTCTTCCTCCCATTTCTCATGAAATAATCGTTTTCTAACGCGTACACACTGCTTTGATAATGTCATTATGCCACCACTGATATTGCTTATGAAACTGATATAGAACCTGCCCTCGCCTACGAGCTACGTGAGGGAGGAACGGGAATGTGAAGATGTCACTCAGAGCGATAAGCACTGTGAAGGTCAGTGAGGCACAAATTCTCAAGTGAGGCACGATGCCCATGTAGTAGCGCATTAACCATGACAAGGGTAGAGAATCTCTCAGAGTTTGCATTCGTAATAGGCGCCATGGTGTATTTATAGATTTACGGTCTTACTAATAAACCGTGTATAGTTTTTATACGAGACTTATGCAGAGTTGGGAGAGAAAACGTTACTAATAAACCATGCATAAGCGATGGATGTATAAACAGTCTGTAACTATACAATGCGAATTGCTTTGCAGTAGTTATATACACGAAACTCCTTGTTTAAGCGTTGTATATAGAAAAATGGCCGCCCCTCTAACAGCTGTTCGTATCGACTGTCATTTTACGATGATGGTTGCCTAGTAACCAAAGAAGAACAAACCAAAGAGCACAGAATAATTAGAATAATATTGCTGTAGCTTGTACTCTTTGACCAAAATATAGTGTGGTAATCGATCAGAGCCAGTTGTACTATCGATACTTAATACGGCACACCAGAGGGCTCTACCGGATGCAATAGAGAACCTCAGATTTTCTATTACCTTTCGTAATGAAGTAATGACGAAACTATGACGTAGCTGTGTAACAGTTATACTGTTATACATGACGTATGTAGTGATGATTAGTAAGAAATTTACACACGATTTATAAAAGAGCTACTCATTGTGTAAGTATAAGACAGTTAAACGTCTGTATATAGAGTTTTTATTAGTAAGACCGTTAGCCGCTAGAGGGCAGTCAAAACGAAAATATGGCGTTCAATGCAAGAAAGCTTTCTGCCTCTTAGAATTCGGTAAATGTGAGTCGATTGTGACGATAACGGAAATTTCGTACGGAATATCAAACAGAAGCACTTACAGACAAAACAATTCGTACGTGGTACAAGTTCGAGTTCCAGGAGACTGGTTGCCTATGCGCTGTAAAACGCAAACAAAATCGTCCATTAACTTTTATTTTATATCCATGTTTGACATTTCCATAAGTTCAACATTGATGTACACGATCACGATTACACCACAACACAGCAAGGACGATCAAACTTGAGATAGGCTAGAGTGGATTGGGAGAAGATGCCTGATTTTTTCTTTGATTGAAAATTTAAGATACTGTTCATTTAGTTTTGAATTTCATATTGAAATATCAAAGTCTGGAAGGTATTTTGAAACTACATTGTTGATACAAAACAGAAAACATTAATTACCTTGTTTATAGATACAGGTTTTCTGCTTACCTGCACTGTAGGCATCTTTCCCCGATAGTCGGGTAAGATGGCAAATGCAATTAACACATTTACTGTTATATGTATTTTACCTGAACTTGGATTGATACACATACATATATACATACATACATACATACATACATACACATATATATATATATATATATATATATATATATATATAATAAAATTGACTTAATCTAAAGCTCATGGACACTTTCTCACTCGTTTATCACTACATAGCAACACAGTCATTGCACATATTTTATTACCGTGTGCAAGACTCGTGAAATCACTTCTTGCACACAATGAATTCAATCCAGTACATTTTTTTGTCATCATTCTTTTTTAGGAGGCGTTTAAGGGTACGGTAAGAAATCCCGTATGCTTGCGATGCTCTAAAACAGTTCATACCCTCTGTTATAACATGTTCCATCGCAAGTTGAAGACTGTCCTCAATCCACTGACTTCTATCAGAGGATCTTACGTAATGTTTACACATTCCCTGCAATAAAACAAAAAATAAAACTCTTGCAACAAGTTGCCATATTACCCCGAAAAAAAGTGATCATCTTTCCCAAGTATCGGGGTAAGATGCCCAGTGCTGTGACGCGACCTAAGATGGCGGAACAAGGTCGTTGGTTGTTAACAATACAAACTTTAGAACCTTTACTACAATATCCATTACAAAGGTTTGACAGTTATTACGAATTCAAGGATGTATTAAAATTTTAACATACCTTTGCAATTATTTTATAGCAGAAAAATGAGCTGTTTTCTTGCTTTTCTTCTTCTCACAACAAGAACACGTGACAAAATGAGTTAGCTTCCACTCTACAGACATTCAACTGTCTCAGTGATCATGAAGACATGGCGTGGCGTTCTCTCTTGGAAGAATTAGTATTTAGTATTTATTTATTTAACCTGGTAGAGATAAGGCCGTCAGACCACCTCTGCCCCTCTACCAGGGGATTACAAATATAATACGAACAATAAAATTACAATTAACATTAAATTTACAATTACAATTACAATAAAAATTAAAGTACGACAAGATTACCTGATTAATGAAAGCTTGATATTTTATCATAGAAGTTAAGAACAAAGAATATTTTTGTATTTACTGAATTACAAATTACAAATTAAACCTACAATAACAAAAATCTATAGTAATGAAATTACCGGATATTGAAATATTTTGTGCTAGATTAAGAGAACTATTTACAAGAAACCATGTCTGAACGAGTCTCAATTACTGACCAAGTGCCTAGTAAGTTTGCGTTTGAATTCAATTTTATTTCGACAGTCCCTGATGCTAGCAGGTAGCGAATTCCAGAGTCTTGGCAGGGCTATTGTGAAAGAGGATGAGTATGAGGAGGTGCGATGGGATGGTATTTTCATTTTTGCCTTTTTCGTGAATAGTGAATAGAAGTAAAAAGGAATGAGATAAACACATTACTACTGCTATTATTATTATTATTATTATTATTATTATTATTACTGCTGCTGCTGCAGCTGCAGCTGCAGCAGCTGCAGCTGCTGCTGCTGCTGCTGCAGCAGCAACTGCAGCAGCAGCTGCTGCTGCAGCAGCAACTGCAGCAAGCAATGCTGCTGCTGCAGCTGCTGCTGCAACAGCGCTGCTGCTGCTGCAACAGCAGCTGCTGCTGCTGCTGCTGCTGCAGCAGCAACAACTGCTGCTGCTGCTGCTGCTGCTGTTTTACTGCTACAACAGCCAGCAACTAGCAGCAACAGCTACTGCTGCAGCAGCGCTACAGCAGCAGCGGCAGCAGCAGCAGCAGCAACAGCAGCAGCAGCAGCAGCAACTGCTGCTGCTGCTGCTGCTGCTGCTGCTGCTGCTGCTGCTACTGCTGCTGCTGC